>JAPYYZ010000972.1:0-17066 GCA_030522705.1 Eretmocerus eremicus
CTTTTATAACTCTGAACCAAAGAATCCAATCAAACTCTACTCAGCGCCAATTGAACGTTGAAGTTTCAAGTTTTCGAATGGATTAAGTTGACGTAGGTTTTGTTGTAGCGTTTGCGAGTTAGCGAGAAAACAACGATGAAAAAATTGAAAAGAATTCTAAAATAACCCCCGAGGTTAACCCCAGTTGATGGTATATACTCATAATGCTAATGCTTTAGGCTGTAGTTGAAAAAAGCTAAAGCGTCAGACTCTATGCGGCTTCAGATATCATCTTTTGGTGTCAAAAGGAAACCATTCCCAAAGTTTCAGCCACGTCCATGATCTGTACTCGCTCAATCTCCTGGTGAGTCCTTGAATCGTAACCACCACCTGACTATACTGGGGTACGAAAATGCGCCAAACCCAGAACGAAGTGCACATTTTCTTGTCTCTCAGCTTGATTAGTTTTTGACAAGTCGATCGAGACCGTTTTCGATCTGGTAACTTCTTTCGCAAACCCAACATAGATAAACCGATTCAAGACTGTGCCACTTGATAGATGTAGATCCTCCCAGATTCATCACATCGCACAGCTCATCTCTCACGCAATCCATAATCATTCAATTCCAGGCGCAAGCGATGCATCGCCAACGGAGTCTCTACCCCTGCCAGCAGGCCGCATAATAGGCGGTTCGCCGATCGGCATAGAATCGGCACCGTGGCAGGTCTCTCTGCAGGCCCTCGGCTCTCACCTGTGCGGCGGCAGCCTCGTCTCTCCCCGGCACGTGCTCACAGCAGCCCACTGCCTAGTCTACCCGGCGGCCTACCTCTCGGCCCGCCTCGCCAGCTCCAGAACTCGCTCCGGAGGCCTCGTGCGACCGGTCGCCTCCGCCACCCGTCACCCCGACTACAAACTCGATCCCCTGGGTGTTCCCAGCAACGACATCGGCATCGTCAAGCTCGGCGGCGAGCCGATCGCGACCATAACCTCTCTGAGCGGCCTGCCTAGAGTGGTAGACCTGGTCGGCCAGGGCGAGGTCTCGTCCCCGGGAGAGCAGGCGATGGTTTTGGGGTGGGGGAGGACCCAAGAGTCTGGAGCCTTGTCGGAGACGCTCCAGGTGGTTAAGCTTCCGGTCGTCGGCAAGACCGAGTGCGGATGGACCTACGCGAGATTTGGCGGGATTAGGCAGGGACAGATGTGCGCAGGCGCACTGGGAGGTGAAGGCGACTGCCAGGGTGACTCTGGCGGGCCTCTGATCATTGGAGACAGGCAGGTTGGAATCGTGTCCTGGGGCTACGGGTGCGCGAGGCCTGGATGGCCCGGGGTTTACACCGAGGTGGCTACCTATCGCGACTGGATCGATCAGCAGATCGCGGCGGACTCGTGATGACGAGAGGGTCGATCGCGATCGATCTCCGGGAGTTTCATGCTGTGTATTAGCCAAATGTTTAATTATTGATTGTATGCAGGATTGAGAGGTCTGTAGCTTAATTCTTTGCCGTTCAGTCTCAGGCAGAATAGTGCTCATTCAAGTTTTCGCGCGGACAAAGCCAAGGTCACCGGTATTGTGCCGATTTTCGCCACCCTGTGATTTTGGAAATGCACCCGCATGCATCGCCGTACATTTTTTTCATGTTTGTTGAGGTACGTTTATGCACGACGGATAAAGCCATTTGAACCGGATTACAATCATTTTCACGTTTGCGGGATCAAAACAACCGGTTTTCGAAATTCCTGAACTTTTCATGTTCGCTGACCAGGAGAGACCACGATCTCCGGATCACGGATTTGGCTGAAACTGTGGGAATAGTCTCCATTCAGGACCAATATATGATATCCGAATAGCTGCAGAATCTAAGGTCCAAGCGCTTTGTAGACATGCCCCAAAATATAAGTACTGCCCATATAGGCCCATGTGAAAACGGGATATCGCTAGTGTTAGGGCCAAAAGGAGACGATTCTCATTTCATCCAAATCCCTGATCCGGAGGTCGTGTAGCTTCTCCTGGTGACAGACCAACTGCAGGAAAATTAGCTTGATTAATTTCAACGTACTTTATCTCACACATCTTTTCATTCCAAGACTTCCAAAAGCCTTGTTCTTACACGCGACTAAAAATTCAATTCCAGATTGATTTTCCAAGCAAACTACGATACAAGGTCGAGTGTACCCGTTTTCGCCACCCATGAATCTCACGGAAGTAGTTTGAAAAATTAAGTTTCGCCCCCATCGTCAAATCGGCCTGTACGCAAATTAATTTTGAAGATAATGATTGGAGATTCAACCACCGAGGAGCATAATATGTGGTTTTCAAGGTAGAAGAAATTGCGTTTTCCCGTAAAATCGCGATAGTTGAGGTCACTATTGATGAAAAGAAGATCTTGTGCCGCCCTCAAGTGTTTCATCTAGGGTGGCGTATTCCTGCTCACCACATAGTAAATAACCACTCTTTTGAAAATCAGTAATAAGCCGGTTTTAAATCGACAACATTAGATGAATTTCAACTCATTTTATAGGATGTATAGGATTTGAGATGAGCTTTGAAACGAACTAAAGTACGTTGAAAAATACGAATCTAAACGGAACTCATAAGCAAAAAATGCATATAATATATAGGCTGGCGAGGTTAAATACTCATACAGGTTTTCTTTACTCTAATAGATATTATCTTTCTCATAATTTTTGGAATATCTATGTATGTACTATCTCCTTGAATTCAGGATCTTTTGAATTTGTCGAATGCAACTCTACTAGTGCTGCGTTTCACGCCTGATCTGATGAACGTAATTACGACAGCAAATTATGTTGTTTCTTCTGCGCATGAAGTATGAATAAGTACGTGTACAATATGATGTTTGACAAATAATCTATGATTCTTCATGTGAACTTAATGACCCTGAAGAATTTCTACTGACTTATCAAAATATGCATGCAATTGTGCTAAAAAATAAAAATAAATGATATTCTACATCAGCTGTTTTTGCTTTTAATGATTTCACTGTTCCCGTGGATGACACCACTTTTGCGCAAAAAAAGTGTACCAAAAACAATCTTCTATCCTGGCTATGTGGAATGTATTTTTATGGCATTCCGCACCGCTACTAAAATTCGTTATATTCCCAATTGCTTCAAAAATTCAAGGTTGACCGTTCGAGCTTTCTTTTGGTAAAGTATCGGCCGCAATGCCGATTACAAATCGCAGAAGATAACCACCCTTGAGTATGAGGACAGCAACTAAGCTTTAGAGTAAGTCGAACGAGTTTCGCATCGAGTACATCAGCAAGCCGACAGAATAATATGGCAGACATGGATGGTGCAGTTTTACGCAATCTCATTGAATACCCGCATTAACAGTAACAACCGTTCTCGGAAGTGTGACGTAGTTATTGCATTGAAGGAATTCAAGGTCGAAATTGATCGAGATTGCGAATTAACGTATGTGTTCCACTTTGTGCATCCGCCGGAAGTAGCATAAAGTATCGAAATTTCATAAACTCATGGAAGGAAATTCCATTTGAAATGCCAATGAATTCCATGACCGACGGCAGCTTTTGTGAAGTTCTTCAAATCGAAATAAAAAAGTCTTCAAATCAAAACGCTTCCTACTCACTCTTGTCGAACAGAGTGCGATCGGTTGAAAGACTTTCGTAAATTCACATTCGTCACGCAGATTCTAGTGGAAATTTGCCCTCCTAATGAAAGTTCGACGCTTGAAAAACTGTTGAAAAAGATTCGAAAGAAACACTAAATTTGACATGCAAGCTGTCCTTGTAAATATATGAGTATTATCACGGAAACTTGCAGATTCCATGTAATAACCTTGCGTTTTGACAGAAAAGCTCGAAACCACTCCATAGAATTTTTTTGTCACGTATTCTATTGAAATTTAATTGGGAATTGATTTTCAGGCCAAACTGTCGAGCCATATTTTTTTTATACGACAAATGAGGGCCCAATTGTCAGTTCCGTGGACAGTTTCAATTTATGTCTCGTCTAATTTTTTGCTTTTCATTTTGAAATAATGAAAAGAATCGCTATGCCAATATTTTTCCGTTGTAGTACCAAGTTAGACCAACCAATTTCCATAAGTTTCATGGTCAAAACTCCTATGCATGTAATGGGGGTTTTGTGTCAGTTCCGTGGACACCCTGTTCTCCCACCAAACGATTTTCATTATGTTCCGTAGCAATTTTTTTCAGAAAAGTAAGTATCATTGCATCAGATGAAATCCACGCGGAGAAGTTGCTGCATCAATTTCCATGGTCGTAAGAGCAAAAATTCGAGAAAAAATGCGAGTCCACGGAACTGACCAAATCTGCAAGTTTCCGCGATAATGCCCATATACCTACACTGACAAAAGTTGGGGTTTGACTGATCTTGAGAATGGTACGTATGTTCACGACTCGAGAAACGCTGAAAGAATCGATAAGAAATAGTTATTATCGAAAGTTTCAAGGATTATAATCGACCGATACCATTCACTGGATATCCTCGGAAGATCCATAATCACGAAGGCTCGTAATGCGGTTATGGGTCTCATATAGGGCTCACACATCAATGAGAAGAATCTTCAATTTCTTTGCAACCTCAACCGATTGACGTTTATTATACTTTCTTCAAGTTCTCATAAAATTTCTATTACGATCTATTAAATCACCGTAAAGAACGAGCTGTATATAGAATAACACTTTTTTAAATATTCAATTCCTGACGCGTCCTATCTGGAATTATGAATCTGATGTATACGAAATGATGACATATTGAGTGTGGTGCTCACAAAGCCCTCATACGGTCGGCTTTAGTCCAAACCAGGTAAATGTCCCCGTGGAAAAAGGTATGATACGTGGGCACCAGTGGCACCAAAATTCAAACTCAACTCTCTCAGCATGCGCTTTTTTTCTTCCTTTTCATTGGTGCATGCAATTTTCTCCCATCAGACCAGAATATGTTATCCAGAAGAATGTATATTATAGATCGTGTTGCGAAAATGCGTTTTTTGATAACTTCGTTTTCAGCACGAGTTCGTGAAAGGACGCATTTTCGCAACATAATCTATTTTATAGCACAAAAGACCGGAAATGCGTTTTTTTACGAGCGAGAGTTGGCGTGGATGCGCGGAAATACGTGGCTAAAAGAGATTAGTAGTATGCTTTCTCTAAGCAACTGCAATAAGCAAATTTTGGGAACCTCTTGCTGAAAGAAATTTCTTGGGATCATATATGGGTTCATGTGAAACCACGCATGGAATCCCGCCCGTATCTGTTCTTCTGTGATCCCATGAGGTCCTATGGGATCCCATTAGATCCCATATCATCCCATACAGCCATGCTTCTGGAGCACTCTGCGAGGTCAAATGGAATCCCGTGGGATCCCATATTATCCGATGAAGTCATATGGATCCCATAGGATCGCACGGAATGCCGGGGTCCCATAGGAACATATCCCAGTGAGATCCTACGAGATCCCAAGTATCATCTTACAGCATGCTTCATCAAACGAAAAATACGGAAAATCGACAAAAGAATTCTGAGAATAATCTTGCTATCTCAAAAGAGAAAGCCTTGTATTCGCGACAGCGGGAATTACCCCGCATTGCACTCTTTCTCCTGTATTTTTCTCCCATCCGTTTGGTCAAAATCATATTAAAACAATGCGGTTTTGATCTATTCTCGACGAAATCTTTCTATTGGTGAAACTCATCTTTTTCGATACTACTCCATCAATTTCCTGTAAATCAATTTAGGGTCGTGTATTTCCTCGTGTGTATGTGTGTTCGCGTCTTTTGTTTGCGAAAACTCCTACAGCGTTCACTCGTTTGATCCCAAATTTTGTACACTTCTTCAGGGCCATTATTTCATAAAGCCAGTCCATTTCCAGCTCCTAATCTTTAATACTGTTTGATCCACGAATTTTTAAAGAAAATCATTTCATAACTGAAAATTTTTTAAATTCGACATTTTATCAGTTAAATTTGCCTAATTTCTTCAAATCTCTTTTTTAAAAGTCTAAAAAAATACTCCTAACCCGTTTTCATATCCTAAATCCAATGCAATCCTCAAAAAATATCTATCCCTCCTCGTTTTTTTTTTTTAAATTAGAAATGTGTAAGTCCCTCATATTCCACTAACTTCTTCGAATCGTCCTTTGAAAATGCGAAAAAAGTTACTTTCAAGCCATTTTGAAAATAAAAAATACCAATCAACAGGTCTCGTCGAGTAGAATAAAACGAGATAAGAGGAAATGAAAAGAGGAGAAGAGAAAGATTGTAATTCATTGATGGAAAAAAGGTCAAAAATGGGGTTCATTGGAAAATTCGCGAAATCAATACAATTGAAAATTAAGATGCGAAAATTGATGGATGTGTTGAAATCTGTAGAATAAAAATGTGTGCTAAAGGAGTAAAATTACAAGAATCGGTAAATTGGTAAGCAAAAGAAGAGGTATGAACAACTCACAAAGCAAGAGGTGCACAGGTACGGAGATAAAATTTTATATAAAATGGATCGTAGACAATTAAGACGTCCAATTATTCGTTCCAATTATTGGAGTAGGTCTGCGAGGAAGATAAAAAGTACCAATCGAAAGATCTCGTCGAGTAGGGTAAGAAACCGTGTTCCAATTTTTCGTTCGAATGACTGTTAGAAAAAAAAACAAACACGAAAATACAGTTGAAAAGTCAAAAATTAATCTAAAAAGATCTGAAAACTTTCTCTATGAAAAAGCAAAATGAGTTTATAGGGCTTGGTGCTATAAAATGAGGTGTAGTATACGCTGTTTGAAAGATGCTGAGCGCAAGTTTCCAACTTATAGCTGTTTTTATCAATCATTCAAGTGTTACAGCTACTATTTGATTCATTCGCTCCATTCTTCTCTATTGCAATCTGATAGACTACGGCGTGTTCAGCCTTGTTGTTGCAGCAAGAATCAATGATAATGTAATCTTTCAGATTTCCGAATGATTAACTAATGAGAATTTTTCGAATCGCAAACGATACTGTAGGAAGAAATACTACTAGAAGACCTGATCAACTTTGAAATAAGAATTAGCTTCAAAAACCTGGACAGTTCGGAAATCTTCAAGAATTGGGCCGGTGTTAGTCAAAATTGCACTAACTCGTGAATCTCGATCCCTGCTCTTGCAAATTAATTGAAATTTCAATGATTCCTAATGTTTCTACTCCTCCAGAACCTCAACTAATATCACTGATTCGAAAATAATATTCACTTGTCAGCAGTCTGACTTGCTCTTGTTTCAAAAAGTCGACTGGGGCTTCATCAGTGAATAATGATTGTTCAAAAATATATGTGTAAATATTATATTTCTTTCACAATCATTCACACAAATTTTTACATATATACAAAAAAAATAGATTCTTCTGCACATTTGATGAGACTTTTCCTTACTTTATACAAAAATTCACTATATAATACTCCACGACATCTAAACCATCTCTAACGTAATGACTATTTTAGTTTCAAAATAACAAATTTAATCAGCATAATGATCGATACACCAGTAAACCTCCATCAAAATATTCATTATACATCAAGATATACAAAACTCACATTTATTTCTTTTTTACAATTTTTTCATAAAACACTTCATTGCACTAAGATCCACGCGAATGGTTATCGATAAATTCACCACAAGTTGGCCTACCATATCAAGGCCAAAGACAACAAGCCACCAACATACAATCTCTCAACCAGATGCCTCGAATAAGTTTTGTTACGACGTAAGGCTTTGAAATCGACCTCGATCATCATCTTTACACCCATCTTGCACACACAGACAAATCGAGATCGATCCTTTTTTTACTTTCTAAAACCTTGATATGCGACAAATACATTAAAAAACTCGAACTTTTGAGAAAAGAAGTCATGCTGGTTGAATTGATCAAAGTTTGTATCAAATTTCTATGAATCCAAAAATAAAAAATATAAAACTTTTATAAAATCAGATTGTTATATTATTTCATAGGCCCACTTAGATAGGAATGCAAGCGAGAATAAATTGGAAACTATTCTTTGAAGTAGCTATCATCAGTTCAGTATCAAAATGAATTTTGGATCATGTTTTGGCGATTTCGATCGCTGTGAACTAATGCGAACACACCTCTCCAACTTTTGGTATTCATTTCTTCCCAATTTCGAAAGATGTTGTGAGTGATTTGATATGTAAGAGAAAATGGGAAGAATAAAATCTTTTCTGATTGGGAATTCGTTTTTGCTTTTTTTTCGAATACATTATACTTTCTTTTTAGTATAAAATTGAAAAGAGTTCATTTCGATTTCGCGGAGAAGAGATCTATTTGCATGCCTCAACTCATCCGCAGAGAAAACCAAAAATGTTTCGAACAATCTGGCTTTCAAATTATTAGCGTTCATAAACACGATAGAATTCCATGAATAACAGACGAATCTGTACAATTTTCTACGCAGTTCAAGAGACATTGATGTTAGCGGCGGAAATCGCTTCTTTATGAATCCCTAACTTCTACAGTATCATGCCAGTTTCACAACACCAGAGGAAGCCTTGAGTCAATTATTTGAATTTCATTTCTTACGAAATTACAGGATTTATTTCAACAATACATTTCTGAACCTCGCTATCTATCTTATTGTTGGGCTTTTCCTGAGCAAAATTATTCTAAAGTTTGAAAATAGTGTCAACATTTCTGAGTATCAATATCATGAAAAATTTGACGTTTACCCTGGATATATTGAAATTTTATTGATCAGTCTATCATGAAGACTAATGGGTTCTCAAAAGTGTATAGTGTGTTGAATAACGTTAGCGTGATGTTCGACAGACCCGTAAACAACCTGATCAGACACAATATTTTCAAGACATTTGTGAACGAGAGAAAGAATCTTGATAATAATAACGGCTAGAGATCATCTATAAACAATAAGACTTCGATGATTTGAAATTCAGACAATTAAAACGCGCATCCGAATTCTTGGAATTATAAAGATTGTATATTTCACCGCAAGAGCCCATAACTCGCAGATATGAACAAATTCGTTTTTTTTTTTGAGTGGATGAATAGACGCTACAGAATCTGTGCAGGTATCTCCAAACAAAAGATACATCTCTATTAATTTCATGATTCTTCACAGAAAGAATACTACAAAAAGTGATTATGCCTAAAACCTTCATAGACGATCCATTTGGATCAATAAAATCATCAAAAGCTCGTAATTTCTCAGCGAAATTGGAACAGAAAGTTGGATGAAATTGCAAAATGTAAAAAAGAAAATTGACATTTCCATTTATGCCCAATACCATTCTCAAACTCGGATAAAATCTAAAAACTCAGCTCAGACCTGTGAGAACTTATCACTACTGAGAAGAATTGCTATAAAAAATCATCTCCATAATGAATCTGACTTTGAATATCACCATCAAAAAATCCATACTTCTTCAAAAATACGATAACTGCATTCATCATATGTATTGACTCAATGAATAACAACAAAGAAATCGAATAGATTAATTGACTAAATTCGATTATCGATCATTAGAGATCGATCAAAAATCAATCTACAATATTTGGGTAAACAACATTGAAATGCAACAAAGTAATGTCCCTTCTAATAACCATTATATGTACATGACGGACATATTTTTGACAAACGCACACATACTGATGTTTCAACTTGATATCAAGAAAAACGACAAACAAGAATATTCACCGAATTCTATCATATGCAGTTTCATATATGTATTATTAAGTATAATTTTATACTGCAACGATATGAAATAATACCGGCTTAGCTGTTTTGAAGTCATTATAAGACAGATTTTCACGTTACGTTTAATGCAATAGCACCACGGAAGACATTACCAAGTTAGACAGTTTTTCGAGAATGTTGGTAAACATGATCAGTTTTACGAGTACAGACGAGTTGACTTTGATAGTGAATCATCCATTTCTCAACAGAAAATTACGAGTGTGTGCTATCAAAAAATCGCGACAAGAGCACAAATCTACGAAAGATCACGAAAGTGAGTTTTGATTGACCATCAACAAGGAGAATGGGAACTTGGTTGTACCGTCACTTTACATTCTTCAATTCTTCAAAGATAGAATGTAATAAGAAATTGTTGTCACAAAATTCCACATCAATGTTTGTCATCAATTAAATATTTATTAGCATTGTTGACTTCCCTTACCAAGCATTTAAAGCCGGGCTGATTGAATGAATAAAAAACAGTCAGCATTGTATACGACTCGTTTCGGGCATTCAATCTTTCTTCTTCTAACTCATAAAAATACTAAGCTCATCAAACTAACATATATGCTGAGCAATAGTCTAATTTATTGGCAGACAATCATGGCCTGATTATACTCTAAATTTTTATCAAGATATAACCTTTGTTGATTGGAATATCATGTTCAACTTTCGTCGAGGTAATTTTCATGTACAAAAGGATGTTGAATATTTAACCCGATGCGACTAACTCTGATTCCTTCATAATCAATGATGCATCGTAAGGCGCGAGCATATCACCGCGAGGAAAACTCTATTCATTTGTGTCTCCAAACGCAAGTGTAGAATAGTATATTACGAAACAAGTGCGAAAAAGACAATTTCCGCGCGAGTTGCCGAGCGAGTGCGAGAAGTTACATTCATGCACACTTTGAAACTTCTGGTACCTAGAAGAAAAACTTCACGCTATTCGGCGAAAATGTGTGAAATTCTAATTTTAAGTGTGCGAAGTTTCAAAAAGTGCTTGAATATTACTTTACGCGCAAGTAGGCAACGCATACTGAAACTTTTTGCACGCGTTGCGTATATTTGCAACTGTGCGCAAAGTTGCAATTGAATGAATCACGGTCAATGCAAAGGGACTCGGAGTACAAAATTGGGAGGGGGGGGGGGCGTTGGGAAGGATTATGTGATGTCATATTTCACAATGGTGCGTGAAAAAAATTCACACTTTTTATATACAATCTGTGCGAGCAGTCACATTCACGCACGTTTCGCCAATAAGATAATCGAAAAACTGAGCGAAAAGTCTTTTCCGCACTACTTCTCGCACCGTAAAAAAATAAGAAAAAGTTGAATTTTTCTACAACTTGCGCACAGAGTTGCAATTTTCTAATCAACTCTTACGATCCAAGATTTCATTGAATTTTCTTTCCGCTAGATAATTTAGATAATTTGATAATATTTCTGCAAATTCGTTCTATTACGAATGAAGTGTTCAAAAAAGTAAAAAAATCATTCTTCACAACGATCCAGCAATTTCTTATATATTGTACAGTAGTTACAAATGAAAAGATATTTAATTGATTGGTCCTCTCCGGTCTCTGATGTATTGTTTGAATCTATGAAAATATGTACTATCTATCGATTTTGATTTTGATTTAACTGACTAATTCGTTTTTCTGGAATACACAAGATCTGGAGATTCAAAGAATCTTACTGCAAATTCCATAAAAAGCTAAATTTAATGTATCTTATGTAGAATGTATTTAGAATTATTATTTGTGGATACATCTCCTCGAATACTACTGAAATTCATTACTTTCGTTTAGTCTATGTAATTTGATAAAAGTTCAGGACATTTTATCAACAGTATATATCTTCTGAACATTTTTTCATCAGAGTTTCTCGTTGCATACATAAAAATAATTTGATAAATAAATATCTCTCTGGTAATTTAAAATACATCTGAGCCACAGAAAATCTGGAGTAAATGTTGCGACGTTTTTAGCTTTTTTTACTCCTTAGTAAAAATACATCCATATTATCTTTACCTTTAACGTAAACTTGTCCACGTGGCTCATAATTATATTTTTCGGAAATGACCTTGAGACAATTACTAGCGAATTGAATCTCACCTGCAACGCCCGTTGAATCCATTCTTGAAGCGATGTTCACTGCATCGCCCCATATGTCGTAATACAATTTTGTGGCTCCTATTACGCCTGCCGTTACATCTCCAAAATTAAATCCAACGCGCAGAATCAGTTTGAAACCCAGAAGATCTTGATTGAAATCGAAAATCACCTTGTGCATAGCCCTAGCGAAGTCTAGTAGTTGATATATGTGCGTGAACTCGTGTTCATTCTGTTGTCTCACCTGTTAGACGTACAAAAACATTTCTTAGATTATAAATTCTCAAAAATATAATGAGGATTTTAATCACATATCAAGTCTTCACTAGGCTTATTTCGCAAATTAATCGGGGGGTGATCTCAAAATAGTCTTTACGATGTGACATGGCCGTTTCGATCTGGCTCTCGGAATGATTCGAGGGATTTGTTGGAAAAAATAAATTTACTTTACGGGTACTCTTGTATTTTTGAGAGCGAAAATAGTCGAAATGTAAATATTGAAGATTATTACCTGAGGATTTAAGCCGCTCGCAGCCATGAAGGTGCTTCCGATGGTTTTGATTTTTTCAACATTTGAGAAGTCCGATTTTTCAAGTAACTCGTCAAAGTCTCCAATCAGCTCATTCAGTACTCTCAAATACTCCTTGCCACCGAGGTAAGACTCATCATAGAGTTCATTAAAATTGACAATACTGGCGAATATGATACCAACTGCTTTGTGGTTTTGAGAATATTTTGCAGTCGTTTTGAGTTGATCAGCTACATACTTCGGTATGATGTTATGTAGCAACCAGTCCGCTTGATTTTTCATTGACTGCACTCGCGATTTATCTCTAGCTGCTACTGAATTACCGTGGAAGCTCAATCTGTAGCTAATCTCAAACTCGCGATTGAGAAACCAAACAAGTAAGAGCAAGAGAAATAGATCAAGAAAAATCTCGGAGTTGTACAGACGCTCGTTATAGTTGCGGGCATAATCAGCTGCCGATCCAATTTGTATATTCTGTCGCCCTGTATCGCTGGTAGATCGAATTAAATCTTCGACAACATTAGGACTCATCAAATTTTCAGATTGTGAAGATACCAAAGGGAATGCACGGTGATCCATCGTAGAGGCGTTGTTAGCTGATAAAATAAACGTATAATTAGGTACATCATCATTCACATTCGTTTCACAAAGAAATATTTCTCTATCAGGAGCTCCAGAATGGACATCTTTGGAAAGGAACTTCAAGAACTTCATCAATAGACTCACCTAGTCTCCCATTGAGCGCCAAGGATATATTTTGTCCAATCGTTTCTTCCTGGTTATAGTAAGTCGCATGGCTCATTACTAGACAAATAAATAATATTCCAGCAACGGTGACAAGTAAGTTTTTCATCCAACAGTTTAGCTGGGTGAAATTGCAGAAATGTACGAGACCAACGATGACAAGATAACTGTAGTAATATTCAAAGTGACTGAGGCTCGGCCGGAAACTATTACTGGTAAAATTGAGCAAAATGGACACGATTGGTAACTCCACGAGAAAAGCACCACATACATGCCATGGATACCATTTGGAGAAAAACTTGAACATTCTGCTGGCAAAGGTAGCTTGCATAACACTGAAATAATTTAAATTATTACCAAATATATGTCGGTTTAAAATGACAAAAGATTACTTTCCAATAATAACTAAATAGTAGTTTTCGTCACAAAGGCGGAAACCACCCGCCCGAGTATCGATCACTATTTTTCCGCCGTCTGGTCTGAGAAAGAAAGTTGAAAAACTGTGCGGGAGAGGAACTTCTTCAGGACAGACGACGAAAAATTATCATTATTTTATGGTACGATTACAACTAGCAGGTGGAAATTGCGTATAACTTTTAAAGGGAAAATCCACTAAAAATTCGACATTTGACGAACTTGATTTGGCGACATCAATTTTTCTTCGTGTACTGGATAACAAATCTTATCCATTGGGTGCCTTATGTATAATTTACCTCATGGTAAAAAACTCTTTAAAGAAGGACACTAATAATGGTTTTTCAAAAATAGAGAAGTCCTCTGTGCGTACGCCAATTTAGATTCCGAGAGACGCAAGAGAGATTAATCCCAAGCTTGAAAGGGCCTAGCAAGCTCAGAGAGGGCAAATTATTCTGTCGCGACGCGGTACGGCGGCTTGAGATCGCCTCCGGAAGTATCGATTCCCGACGAGGAAGACGGAGAACATAATCAAATTAAAACTCAATTTTTGGCCATTTTAATGAAATTTCGTAGGTAAAAATCGATTATGCATCGAGGCTCGAACAAATAACTAACTCAATTCCTTGTTACGAGACTATAGGAAACTTTTTTGCATGAGCATTGGATGAAATAATTTTCCGCAAATTTTCCCCTATATGAGTGATTCCGCGAAAAGTGGGATTTTCTGCGTCCGAGGTTCGCACAAGCTTCCCTGACTTTTAATAGTTGCGGTTAAAATTTTCTAGGGTGTATTCTATTGGTACCCAAATTTGTAGTTGGTTTTCGAGTGATTTTTGAAGCCTCCGTCTTTTTATATTAGAGAATTAGGGGTCAAAATGTCAATTCCGTCCCGTGTCCAGAACACAATCTTCGCTATAAAGACCAGTGCTACGCCTACGCAAGGTAACTAGCCCCCAAGTTCAATAATTATTTCAAATTCTATACTCTGGAGTGAGCCATTCCACCATTTTGCGGGTCGAAATAAAAAGTTTTGCTTTCGCACGGTCAGACGACATTTTATCCAGAGATTTGCACCAAAACTGATGGTACAGCACTAATAACGGCGGCAAGTGCGCAAATCGTCAATATGGCCCTTTATATCGGCCAAGTTATCATTGGAACACTCCAAAGGCTTGGATAAATACGGTAGAGCGGCTCTAGAATCGAATCTGTGCCGTAGTGGGCAGTTTGAACGGGTCTTACAACTCGAGGACAAAATTTACGGTCAATTCCGTCCCCCCGGTGTGCCGCTACCCGAAATTCTGTATCGCTTAGTAAAACGCATTTTGTCGTAGTATTTGGTGGTATTAGGTGAAAGATGTGCGGTAAAGAGTCCATAATTTGTCCCCGAGTTGTGAGAGCATTTTTTTGTCGAAATGTTAATTCCGTCCCCCTCTCGGAGCCTTAAAACATGACGTAGTATTCCCTGAAATTCATCTAAAGCTACGTAACTCTGGATACTTGTTTCTGATGCCCAAATATGTAAGAATTAACTCTCTTAACCACCCGAAACTCATTTGGTGCTGAAATAATTTTTTGTCTCAAATCACGCCCGCGGACATTTTTGGCCTCAGAAAATCCCACTTTCCACGGAATTACTCATATATAATTTTTGTGTGACATTTCAATCTGTGCTGAGTATTATATATCAAATAATCTTACCTTGGATTAAAAAGTTGACGAATGCAAATCATTACTGCAGATATTTGTAAGAGCGTAGTTAAGCCAAAAAATACCAGATAATAAACGGTAGGCTCGCAGAGCAAGAACAAAGATATCGTAATGGCTGTGAAGACAAGAGCTGATATAAGAATATCAAAATAAGTGTTGAATCGCGAGGTGGCAAGTGTTGGCGGATTTCCGCCGATGCCTTCTGAAGCCTTGTGAGCGTTTTCCCGATATTCCTTCTCCATCTCTTTATTTTTAAAGAAAAGAGTAACGCCTGATAAAGGTGGCTTCACAAAGTACGAGCACTGCGATGACACATTATCTTGCACACATCTACAAGTTTCGGGAAAATTTCGAGTTATTTTACATTAGTTGCAAAATCAAAGAGAATTCGGTTCGAAAAGTGCCAGAGTAGTACCTTATCAACTGTAAATCAGACTGTTTTCTGAGCTTATGGAAACAGGCACCAAACGTGTCAGTAACAGCCGGAGGGAACGGATATGGCGGAACAGATGACGAAGTTTCATGAGCCGAGTTGAGCGTCGAACTTGAAGTGTAATAACCGCTCACTCTTGGTCCCAAAATATCACCTTGAGCCATACCATTCATCAGGAACAACTGTAAATGATTTTTTCAATGAATGTTCAGTTCGAAAAATCATAACTCAAAACCTTTCAAATTGATTATATTCGTCATTACTTGTTGCTGTATGCTGCTACGTCTACTGTTACTCCTAATACCCGAATCTTTTCTACTGCATATAGAAGACGTGTGACTTAGTGTATCTTGCCTAGGAAGCAAAGGACTAGAGGGCATCGGATTGGGGTCCATTTCGACCCCGTTATCGATGTTTCCCTAAAAATTTGATGAGAATTTTTCAATGGTATCCTATCAAAGAAAATCGAGAAGAGTATCACTCTATTTCTAAATGTTGGATATTTTTATAACAAAAAGATTCAGTAACGAGGACATGATCGTGTAACAACTTACTCTTTGATAATCCTCACGATCGGAGTTTGAGGCTGCTCTGGAAATTGGTGCATGAATTGCGTGGTCTTGATTGACCTCATTGACGACTACTGCCGATCGCTTCTCGCTATCCAGCGGTGTCATTTCTTCGGTAGTGCGTTGTCGTTGCAAATATCTCCAGGGCTTGCGGCCAAAGCTCTTCCTCTTGCCGTAACTTGCAGTGGAAGTAGGCGACTTGTTAATATCATCTTTATCATCGGGGCTGTCAGCATCATTATCAGAGTCTAAAATGCTGGGCAGGGAGTTGGCTTTTATCCGATAGCTACTTGGATTGGTGACCATGTGAAGGTAGTGAGGCCTCGTCTTGACTTGATTGCCACTACAAGATGCTAGGCGATGGCGCCCGTGAAGCAGAGGCGATATGCTTGTCGGGGTGGATATGTTACTCATGAATTGTGACATGAAGTCTGCTCTGCGAGTTTTAATGAAATACGTTTTCATACCTGAAAAAAATTAGAACAGTTGAAAATCTCAGTGCTTAGTTTGAAGGGGGAAAATTGATTCGGGATCGATGATAAAACTTTGACTCTTACCATTTACAAGGTCGCTGTCTTCGGTGAGATATTGATCATTCAAAAAACTGAGAGTCTTTTCACTCAGATGTACCCTTCCCGGCTTTCCCGTGCTCTCCAATTTATTTGCTAAGGTGACATCGTTCGACCAAACATCGAATTTAAACCTCTTGGTGCCGACTATACCACACAAAACAGTACCTGTGTGAACGCCCACGCGCATATTCACACCTTCCCGTCGCTCGACATCAAATTGTTTTATGGCTTCAATCATAGCTGTAAAATAAACAGAGCTT
>JAPYYZ010000973.1:0-17059 GCA_030522705.1 Eretmocerus eremicus
TCTCTCTCTCTCTCTCTCTCATTCGCATCGGGAAACTCTCTCGTGGCGAGGGGACTCTAACGCTGAGATACATATAGCGCACTCAGCCGCCAGGGCTGAGCTACGCTACCACGGTGTTCGGCCGAGCAGCGGAACCGGTGGTATCACACTGGCTTAGCGCAAGCGACCGCGTGGGCATCGGATGCGCCGGCACTATGTGAATGCACCTGATGATTCGAAACCGGCGGCGTGGGCCGAGAATGCCCACGTGATTGTGGGCTTTTCACGAGATGCGGCATTGCGTCATATGCAAGAGGAACGCGAGCCCGGAGTGTAATCCCGATTTGACGCTCCAAAAACATGGGAGATTTAGCATCGAAAATTGGGTCTTAGCAAGAATATTTGCATAAAAATTAAATTTTGCGAAATTTGAAAATGGCGAAGGGGAGTTGTCACGCGATCGCCCTTCAATTCCCAACCAATAGGGATCTGGGGATTGGGCTCGTCCGGATTTCAACCAATGGGTCTGAAGGGATCGTACTCCCCCCCTTCCGCCCGCTCTTGCCCTGCATCAAAGATGCGCAATAGGTAGGGCGAGATACGAAAAGAAAGTTTGCGGCATACCAGCATCGAAAGCGTGTGGTTTCCGCCCTGATTTCGGGGCGGAGAGTGCCGCATTGCCGTCCAGGCCGGGAAGCGTCTGCGCATGCGTATTAAACCCCGGGCTTCGCTCTCAGTCCGCTATCTCGCATGCTCTGACGCTTCCTAACCTGTACGGCGTAGCGGCACTTTGCCCCGGAATCGTGCCAGAAACCACACAATTTCGACGTGGGCGTGCCGAAAGATTGTATACGCACTTCGGGTGGAAATGCAGGCTATCCCGGACCTCGCACATGCTCCCTTAAGCTGCGCCTCGGGGGGAACCTATGCGAGGCCCGCAATAGCTCACTTTCCGTCCTTGTTGCGTGATATACTACTTCTGCGCATAGAAGGACACTTTGAGCCCTTGATAGGCAGGAGTGAAGGTAAAGCTTGAGTGACCCGGGCAAAGCTTCCGGGTGAGCAAGAGTCGAAGAAGGAGCACTTGGCGACAGATCCCGGAGCGAATCGGACGTGCTTCCTCCCGCTCTCGGGATTTCACCGTGCTCGTCCGGACTCCGAAATATCCCAGGGTGACCTCGCTCGTCCAAACGCCTCAGCCATTGTTTGGGCTTCGTTCCGGCGGTGGTGGGACATTTCGCGGCAAGCGCGGATGTCCAGCCGATGATCCTGCTACATGCGCTGATTGCTCGGAGCTTGGGGGACGCCAAGCCGCCACCATCTGTGTCACCCTCCAAATTTCGCAGATTTTCAACCGTAAGTACACTCGATTGATGGACGTTCGGGCATTTTAAAATACACCTTTCCCAGGTCGGGCTTTTATCCCTGGCTTTCGCCCGCGGAGACTTGCCTTGCGAAAAACTGCTGATGCCAGGTGCTAGGTAGCTTAGTAGCTCGGCATACCAGCCCGATCCACCCTCTTCTCCTTTTTTAGACCTGATCTCTGGCTTCACCGCCAGCAAAGGTGCGCCGTACAAAAGAAGCTGATGCTCAGCGTCTGAACAGACCGGCGCAGTGGGCCCAAATCGAAAAAAAGGCAAAATTTACCTTCACTCGAGAAAAGGGTCAAAGTGGCACTTGCCATAGGTCGAATTGAAGGTAATCACATGGAGTATCTCGATCCCTTTCCTTCGAGTCGTCATTTTGACATGCGCGCCGGCCAGAGAATCAAGGATGACGAAATTTCTCGCGAAATTTCAGAAGAGCTCTGGTAACTCGTCTGGATCGCAGAATTTGTACATATATATACACAGCAAACTTTCAGAATTTCTCACGAAGAATCTAATAGTGATCCCCAATTTGACCTTGGATAAAATTTTCAAGGTCGTTCTCCGTGAATTTGAATTCACGGGATTGATTCCGTTTTTTGCCGAAAAACCTGTATTTCTGACCCAAGCATTTGCAAGAACGAGAAATTTCACGTTGAAGACATTTTTTTGACGATCTTTCACCGAGACCCCCAGAGGTCACGTGAAGGTCAGATAGAGCGGAGGTCGCAAAATGAGTGAAACCCCCTTGAAACTCGTCTGGATCGCAAAATTTGTACATATATTTGCATGGCAAATTTTCAGGACTTTCCACGGAGAGTCTAATGGTGATCTTTTGATTGGACTTGAATCAAATTTTCAAGCTCATTTAAAGGTCATTCCCGTTTTTTGCAGAAAAACCTATATTTCCGATCTCGGCATTTGAAAGAACGAGGGATTCCACGTTGAAATACATTTCTTCGAGAATTTTTTACCGAGAGCTCCAGAGGTCACGTGAAGGTCAGATGGAGCGGAGGCCGCGAAATGAGTACCCCCTCGTTACTCGTCTAGATCGCAAAATTTGTATAAATATTTGCACGGCAAACTTTCAGGATTTTTCACGGAGAATCCAATGGTGACCTCCAATCGACCTCGAATCAAATTTTCAAGGTCATTTGAAGGTCATTTCCACCAAAACCCATATTTTTGACCTCGGCATGCGAAAGAACGTAAAATTTTACGTTGAAATACATTTTCCTGGGAATTCATTACGGAGATCTCTAGAGGTCACGTGAAGGTCAGATGAAGTGGAGGTCGAATAATGAGTAAGAACCCCTCGTAACTCGGCTGGATGGCAATATTTGCATATGCAATTAAATAGCAAGACTTGAGGGTTTTTCATTGGGAATCTTGTCGTGATCACCAAATCAACCTTAAACCTAATTCTTACGGTCATTAGGGGATCATCTTACGCTGGTGAAAGACATTCTCAGAATGCTCTTTTATTATATTCTCGATCATTGGATGCATATCCAACTAACTGATAGTAATGCATAAGAATGCATCATCGGGCATTGGAATATGGCACTTCCTTTGGTAAAGTATCTTCATTTATTACTTCATAACATGAAAACTGAAACTCCATCATGTATCAAAATGCTTCCTGGTGTATTGTCATGCACCAAAGAACACTGACACGCATAATTTGATGAGTTTTCACAGGAATCTACAGAAATTGCAGGTGAATAAGTATTAATATATTCGATCTGATTCAGAATTGCATATGGGGTAGCGTTCTTCAAGTAAAGTAGAGAATCGGTCTGTAAACCATGCTTCTTTGTTAACATGACCAAGAATTGTGTTATCACAATGATTACGACGATTCATTAGAATAACGTGATAACTTCCTAATCTACCCTCTGGCAAAGTTAATGGGGTTAACAGCTGTAATGTTACATTTAGATATAAAATTACATGGTGTCTGTAATTTACAGCTGTAAGCCCTGTTAACTTTACTACAGGGTTGCCGAAGCCTGATCATATTTACGATTCATATGAAAGATTGAATAACTAATCTTGATGAGAAACTGCAGCGAAGTATTATACGGATCATTGAAGGTATCCCCACAAACAGAATATGCTCAAATCAATCAGAAGTTCTTGCACGGCAAAGGACTTCATCGCTGTGTTTCTAAAATATGTGAGGATCAGTTTTTGCCATTCTTATATGGAGCAAGAAACTCACCCCATCATACTTCAAACGAACCTCTTACTCTCCAGTCTTTTTCGTGGGCAGGATTTGTTCAAGTATGGGAGATGTTGCTGCGTTATATACTGTTGATTCTAATTCAGGGCATGTCGGAGCAAATAGTTCGGTAAGCGGCTAATGCACATACAAATCCAATCTTGACAGTGTTCTGCAAAAACTGAGGGGTTTTATTTGGAGAAATATCTAGACAGCCTCAACGTTTATAGATCAAGGAACAAAATGCGCTATCTCTGACCTTGATCAGAAGCGAACCAACAAGGGGAGACCAAGACCTCCAGGCGACCTTTGTTCACCAAAATTTTCGTACAGACTCGTATCACCTAAGATATGAAGAATCTAGAGTATCTCCGTCCAATGGGGATCCTGCTCGGAGATACAGGCAATAACCGTAGGACTGCCAGTATATCTACATATAAAAATTCTCTAACACGGGCCTATATGGGCAATGCTAAAGTTTCTGTCTGTATCTTTGGCTAAGAGACTCATTGTACGGAGATAATGTAGATTCTTTATATTCTATGTGGTAAAAGTATGTGGAAAAATCTTGGCAGAGATTCGTCACCCGGAGGTCTTGGTCTCCCCCTGTGAGTCATCACTAGCTGGTGAAAAATTACGGGCGATACAAACATGAATCACCGAGTTGACTTGGTTTCAAACTTCAGAAGCTGCTAATGGCATCTCGAGAATTACGTAGCAAAGAACCAGCAGAGCTCATGAGGCTGTTGCTTTTTCGGTTCTTTGGGATGCATATTGCATCTTCTGAAGCCTCACTACGATTCATATATATATATTCTGATAAGTAGCTTTTGAAAATACGACTATATTGAGAGAATCTTTCCTAAACTCATGTATGGTTCTGTGCATACAAATCATATTCCAAAATTCCCATGAGATGACACTCCTCTGCAAGATCCACTCATTAGGTGCTGCATGAATCATGGAAAAACACGACAATTCATCAGATCACAGTCAACAAGGTAACCATAGCATGGGATTGTACCTGAAGAGGGAAGATTTTTATGATAAGCAAGTAATCGGCGAGAGTCAGATGCTGATTCTAGGTTACATATTGGATTATTGTTTGTGCAGCCCAGATAGGATTTCGTTCTCAACAACCTTCATCACAACATCGATCGTTCTGTTCTGTTAAATAATACGCTGTATTTCATGTGCTTAAACCAAGAATCATAAACATTCATGAAGCTACAATTTATCGAGATACGTATACAATTGTGGCATTCCTAAATGGAGAGACTGTCATTCGATATGCATCCCCAAAAAGTAATCTCTAATTCAAATTCATCGTGTTTACTTCTCGTATACATGAGTACTTTAAAAATAACACTCTATTCATATGGTCAGTCTTTTGACTTCGGATTGCACATCAGGACTCAATTCATGCGTGCCTATTGTGTTCACAGCCTCATGCTCAAGACATTTCCCGCATCAGAAATATTATTACAAATTCCAGGTGTTGATCTCGATATGCTTCGGCGATTCAAGAATATTGTGGGAAGGCTCTCCTCAAAAAAACAAACCAAGGTACCTCAGTTCAAGGAATACTGTCGAGATACAGCCTTGTTGATAAACCGTAATTACCCTTGGTATAAGCTGTTTCCAACCGTGCATATCATCTTCATGCACGCTCACAAGACTCTGGAATACTTCCACCTCATAGCTGGAAAATTGTTAGAAGAGGGTTTAGAGGCAAGCCATGAAGTTATCAAAGAGTTTAGAAATCGACACTCAAGAAAGATTTCAAGGTTCGTTCATGTGTGGATCTTATATGCAACAAGATGGTTCAGTATTGACCATGCGTGAATATACGAAGGTCCGTATGGAAGAAATTTGATACATGCGGGTCTTTTTCATTTAGGTTAGCAACAAATGAGAATATCTTTTACAAGCTCTTCCTCCATTTTGATCCTCTCCTTTGTCTTCTTCGCAAAATAAAAGAGAAAAGGGAGATGGGTCTCACTGAAGAAATGGAGGATATGTTGATCCTTGATGATAGAGATAGCGATTTCAGCAATGAAGATTTAGAAACTCATGGTAGATTTTCCTGCCTTTCGAAGACATTATACACGGAAGTTTTGGGAGATACTGGGTCCAGAAATTTCCTGACAGTTTGAATGCTCGAGTCTATCCAATCTGCCAAGCACAATATGACAGATTTCTTCACATTATCAAAATATTGAAGCTTGCAACCCTTTAGGAATCGCAAATTCCTCAGATACTTCTTTGATCTCAATGAGGGAACATCAAAAAGGAAAGTCCTCAAATCCACGTGGCAATCTGACATTCGGCCGTTTGTCATAATGATATTAGGTACCCAAGCGATGATGTAATCTTAGATGATGCACACTGACTTTTTCCTACCGGGGAAGTATTACCCCAATATTTTCAAGTGATTCATACATTCCATCCCGGGTATATTGATATTTCGGTAACGATCGCTCAATGCAGGGTGACTAATTAATCAAGTTTCAAAGATTTCATCAGTATGTCTTGGAAAGAGGTTTCTTCGGGTTTCGGGAGTCGTAGAATAACGACGGAAATATTGCGTTTTGCAATGAAACCATTGAGGAGGGGAGACCGATAGAATCTTTCAAATTTGATCATAATGCTTTGTTACCATTGAGAATGGACCCGATCATGGACGCTTTTATTACATGACATGAGTTCGTAAACGTCACAATTGAGAGATTGATACTCTCACAATGATCTTGTTTTGTGAGATCGCACTGATAACGATATAGCGGATTGGAGTTGAGATTGTATTGCGAGATAACCACGTAGCACATCAATATTGAATCCGAGCACGCAAAGAAATTTCCGATCTTGGTTGGACTGAGCAATGTCAATATATTTCTCAAGAAATTCGTCCCGCGGCAAATTTGACAATGTGCATTATCACAAGAATTAATATGGGGTTGACATTAACTTTCATTTTTGATTCTAGGATCTCATTTATATGAGATGGCACGGAGTTACACATGAAGATGAACCTGCGATAGGCCTTAAGCCATTGCATCGAATTTTGGGTGTTTAGTGACGGAGTGAATTCCTCTCAATATATTTTGTATAAAACGAAAATTTATTTGAAAGAACTCGACAACATTGATTGAGAAATTGTGTACTTTAATAAAACTTATGGTTCGAAAACATCAAAATAAAAGTTTGCCATGCAATTGCATACACAAATATTGCGATCCAGTAGAGTTACGAGGGGGTTTCACTCATTTTTTGACCTCCGCTTTATCTGACCTTCACGTGACCTCTGAACGTCTCCGTGGAAAATTTTCGAAAAAATCTATTTTAACGTGAGATTTTTCGTTCTTTCAAATGCCGAGGTCAAAAATACAGGTTTTTCGGCAAAAAACGGAAACGACCTTCAAATGATCTTAAAAATTGGATTCAAGGTCAAATTGAAGATCACCACTAGATTCTCCGTGAAAAATCCTGAAGGTTTGCCGTGCAAAAATATATACACAAATTTTGCGATCCAGACGAGTTACGAGGGGGTTTTACTCATTTTGCGACCTCCGCTCCATCTGACCTTCACGTGACCTCTGGAGGTTTCGGTAAAAAAATTCTCAGAAGATTGTATTTCAACGTAAAATTCCTCGTTCTTCCAGACGCCAAGGTCAAAAAAATAGGTTTTTTGGCAAAAAACGGAAATGACCTCGGAATGACCTTGAAAATTGGATTCAAGGTCAAATTGAGGAACACCATGAGATTCTCCGTAGAAAATTCTCGAAGTTTGCTTTGCAAATATATGTACAAATTTTGCGATCCAGACGAGTTATCAGCGCTTTTCTGAAATTTCGCAAGAAATTTAGTCATTCTTGGTTCTCTGGCCGACGCGCATGTCAAAATGACGACTCAAGGGAAAGAAATTTGAATACTACATGTGATTACCTTCAATTTGACCTATAGCAAGTGCCACTTCGACCCTTTTTTCGAGTGAAGGTAAATCTTGCCTTTTTTCGATATGGGCCCACTGTGCGGCGTGAGACGGTCTAATCCTTTTCTGTATTTTCACTTGTATCTCGGATATCTCCGTGCTCGAAAGATGGGTATAGTCTTTTCACGATCTCCTCGATAATTACCACGCCAAAACGAGGCGTGCAAATACGGCGCTATACGACAATTGTAAGTGAGCAGTGATTCTCTGAGGGTGGTAAAGATTCTAAATCAATTTCATTTTGCATCTCTGTCTGATCACTCTCACATTACTCATGTTCGGAATTTATAGTCATATGAATTAAAAGAAACTTCTATTCTTCGTTCTCTTCTTTCCGTTCTCAGAGTAATTCAGATCTTCCAAGCTCGACATGAAAATTTCATATTCATTGAATAAAATTGGAAGATGAAGAACAGTTATCTCAAAACGTACTCTGATTTAGATCCTATTGAATACATGGATTGAATCTGGTTGAATTCAACTTGTTCGTTCCCTTTTGATCTGTTTCAATAAAACCAGTCAATGCAAAATGCATTTCATTATTCTCATAATTTCATGACCCTGAACAACCTCATCCCAGCGAGGTCCCGAATCATATTTTTCTCATTATATTATTCTGAAGTCTCTTCCATTTGTGGGAGGATATGAAAGAAACGTCAGTGCTCGCGAATTAATTATTGCGTGTGCTTACATAAATAAATAGATTGAATGATAGAATTATTATTTCATGAAAAAATCATAACTTGGCATATACTCAAGTATACACACATGGCTTTTGCGTTCCAATTTTGCTTTTTCATACTTCATCATAAGAATTAGCACACGCTTTATTTTTCATTTCCAACTTTGCACCGGTTTTGTTTTCTCACTTTGGCAATAAACTGAGCTGCAACGTAAACTAGTCGACGAGCTAGTGATGCTGAAATCGAGCAGAGGCAAGTTCCGTCGCTGGATCACGGAAGTCTAAATCCAATTTCCTGGAATACGAGTTCACCTCCCTTTTGATGCAAGCCCTCCACATTATGGGCGTTGCATGACCTGTCTGATTCGTTTTATATGAGGAACTATTCTCACGCAGAACGTCCGGCCGACCGTACGGCCGTACGTGCGGAAAATGCCATATCTGTTATGTTAGCGTACGCGCAGGCTTTTTGGATTTTTTGAGCCAGCTCGACGAGCGATCCTCGGTCGTTGCCTTTCTTCTTCTCGTTCTTGCATAATTGACATATTGGCACCTCATTGGCCAAATTCAAATGGGCTGTTCGGTGCAACGACCGAAGGCTCTGTCATCGATCTGCCCTCGCTGCTCAGCTTGCCCCAATGAGCCGTTGGTCTGCCTAGCTTGCAAGACGTGCGGCTCCTGCTTCGTCGCGCCCGATCTATCTCGTGATTGCGCCGGTACCCGCCCGCGACCTTTATTTTTTTTCTCACGAAAATTTTCATCTCTCATCATATTTACGTGCCACGCACGCGACTCTCTGCGATTTATCCGTTGTCAAGATTCGAACGGTGATGCATCTCAAAGTTCCTTTTACGCGTTAGCGCATCTTTATACTCGCCTTAAGAGCTTTCAAATCGGTGGAGGTACACCCGGGAGCAGTCTGAACTGTCCAGGTTTCGAGATCTTCTGTCTCACTCACACTCGTAGGTTAGGGTAGGAGTGCCAAGGAGAGCAAGTGAGACCGGAGATCTCTAAACCTGGTCAGTTCAGACTGCTCTTGAGTGTACATTAGATTTCGATAAGAAAGAGCTGATCTGTTCCATTTTCAACCATCAGCGATATCATCCGTTGAGAATCCAGAGATGCTTGTTGTAAGAAATTGGAGAACCTTGAGCTCCTGATTTTAGAGCATCTCGATATTTTTGTTCGCGTATACTTCAGCTCAGTCTGAATTCCCTCTGAGAAACTTCAAAATTAGCTCAGCAACCTGGAGAAATATCCAGATGCGCCAGGATTAGAGGCTCGAGTAGCCTTAATCCATTGCAAAGAGTGATTTTGTATTCTCAAGACGTCAAATCTCTATCCCGTCCAAATAGAATTGCGTACCTCATCTATATCAGAATCCAAAGTACTTCGGCTCGTCTCCAAACTTTCAGAATAAGCTTCAAAATGAGCCAAGAACCGTTCGGAAATATTGCATTAGGGCAGAGTTAGAGACGGGAAAAGCTCAGATAATTCACAACGAGTACAATCACATTCGAATCAAATGAAGATCTCGAAATGTCGCTCTATAATTCTCATTTCATGGTCGGAACAGATTCGACAAGAACAGATGATTATCTCCCCTAAACGCAACTCACAATTTTTGGGCCCTCTTATGAAACTGTTTTCTTCAATACTTCTCACGCGTCAAATTCTTCTTAAGATTTTTTTTAAATCCAATTTTCGAGATATTCAGCAAGGAGACTCGCATCCCTATTCTTCCCGTGTTCATCTACAGAATTCTGAAAATCGTTCATCCCAGAACCAGCACAAAAAATGCTCAAAAATGTTGATATCTTATTATTGGTATCAATATCTACATGTATGTGGATTTTAATTGATTTCTCTAGTGAAATCGAGTTCCAAGTCAACCACTTTGATCGCCGTTTGAAAAAATTGCATTATCTCCTCAATGAGACCGTCAATACGTATCAAATTCCCAACAGTTGATTTGGTAATTCTTCGGAAGCTTCAGAAGGAGTCAGAAAAACTTTCCGGGAGCTCCCGAAGAACTCTGTGCACCCTTGTCAAATTACTCGCTCAGCTGTATTTGTAGAGAATCAACGTTCAGTTCCTCGAAATCTCCCCTCGAGTTGACGGATAGCTCCCGCAGGAGTTCTCCACTGATCCTCGGATAGCTCCAGGCAGGATCCCCGGTAACTTCCAAGAAGCTCATGTCGTGCTCTCTGGTGATTAGACTGGAGCTTCCTGAGAGATTGTTTCGAAATGAATTGACTTTTATATTTTCGTGAATATTCTGCAGACAAAATTTGTCAACAATCTATCAACGTTGCAATTTTGAGGAGGGCCATCAAAGCTCCACATTCTTGATGGACCATTGAATAAAATATCATCCGACCTCCTATTATTTGCGCAATGGTTTCATGAAGAGAGCCTGACAACTGTTCTACTTTATCGTGAATTCAATGATTGTGTCAGACGGCCGTTTAATCTGCAGAGAATACGTGTCCTCGCTGAGTTCCTCGAGCAAATGTGAAAATCCGAGTCATCGCCGGAACAGTTCTTCACGTCAAATGAAGTCGAGATTCTCCAAAAAGTATCTTTGCGCTCGAAGTCATATTCTTCAGGTGACATTAATCAATCATGCAATTCAGTATTATTATTGAAATGCTCGTATTGATTTTTCAAATAGAGCCGCGTTCTCCCCGGAGAATGTAAAGAAAGCATTTCCATAAGCAAGAATCAAACAATTTTGAAACGAATCAAGCTCTTGCAAATGAATTTTTCGAGAGATACTGCTGCAAGCATCAGACAGAATCTGCATGATTCGCTCTATCTACCCCTGAAATTTGATCAAATTCTCCCGAGGGCAGCAATCCCCGCTTTTGCTGCTCTGTCCTTTGACTAAATTCAAAAGTGAATTTTCATAAGAAAATTGATCTTTTCAGATTGTGTTGACCTCCTTCATATCGGTAAGTATTTTGTAAAGAATTTTGCATCTTTCTACATCGATTCAGATCTTCTTGATATTATGTACAGTAGCCTCGCAAAAAAGAGAAATAAATCGCAAAGGAGAAGAGACGAATTCCACAGAAATCTTCAGATAGTCCTGGCCTTCAGCGCAGGAGGCCAGGGTTCGATTCCCGGACGGCACTGATATTCATTTTCATCAAGTGCCTTTTCGGTGGTTTCGATAGTTCGGAACCCATTCCCCCGGAAAATGACCTCAAAAAGAGGTTGACAATGCGTTAATAACTGAAAAAAAGGATGAGAATAGTGTGGGAAACCCGAACGAATAACTTTCAGGGTCCCTGACCTGTGATTTTCATCTCATCTTAGCCCACAGAACATACCCCCGAAGTTCCGACAGAGTTCATGACCCGAGGTCCAGAATAGTGCGATATCAAATAGAATGACTCGGTCAGATATTCACACCCTCGCCATCACGGTCGATCTCCCACATCATGGTTCAATGGATCGCTGCTCATCGATATCTACATCTGAGGTAGATGGGTGAGGTCAGAATATTAGATTTCAAACTCACGTATTTTGTAATGAAGTGATTGATCCTCGAATTATCCTCCACGAAATCGCTAAGTGTGAGGCCACTGAGATGCCATTTCTCAGAAGTCCATTGAGGCCCATTCAACCCTCTCAATTCGGTCAACAATTCAGCTATCAAATGTATGGCATGTTCATCTCTCCGGAAAGTTGAGGGTAATGTTTGCATCATCGTTTTGAACTCCATCAATGGTTGAATATCATTACACACTGGACGAGCTATAGAGAAGAACAAATTGAATTACCTCATCGAATCAACTTGGTCATTGAGTGATTCGAAATCATGCAATAATCAGGCCTGTTGAGCTTCATGTTAAGCATAGGTGTATCATATATGTTGGTCAATTTCATCATGAACATGTAAAGAATGTAAGGTACGATTTCAATAACGAAAGTGAACTATGACAAGGAGAGCATCACATGAGATGAAGATCACATAATCAATCACTGTTAAGGGATACGTTGATACTGACCCAAGATTTTCGCCAAATACTTCCAAAGCTTTGGGATATCGATGATGAGATCATTTGTAGCTTTGAGGATTTCCACAAGTCTGAAACGAAGAATATACTCTCTGATTAGATCATCCGATTGAGGATTGCAATTCAGACCGATCATTGCATGAGGGATGAGCTTCATACGTTTTAATGTACAGAGCTGATACAAACTAACTGCGTGGGTTGCGATAGTCCGTGATTGTGTAGATTGCGAGGATCGATGCCCATACAGGAACTGAGTTCATTGGGCATATCCGTTGAATTATTGATTCTCATACTACCTCACAGTAGTATGAGATTTCGACTCAATCAGCTTACGCATATCTTTGGAATAGATTTTATAATTTTCAGAATGGTGCTGTCAACTTTTGGAGGTGTGCACCATGCCCAAACAATGAAACTCCAAACGTATCCTATTCTAAAAGTTCTTCGATGTTACTATCAGAACGTTTGAATTTCTCTCAACTACAACGAAAATAACATCAGCGCTAAAAATATGAAAGAAAGACAATCGTCACCTCAAATCTCATTCTCCTGAAACATTCATTCCAATCGCGACTCAGGTTCGTGGTAAGCATGCATTCAGCTAGGAGCTCCCTCAAGTTTTTTAAAAAATTAACTCATCTCATCGTTCAGTGTGGATCGAAGATGAATTCGAGATAAGGTATATTTTGATTGCGAGGAATGGAAATATGAAGGAGATAATTGAATGATATTCCGATTGTGAGCGACTCATCATCAGGGCCGGAAATGTACACTGCGGAACTCTGGGAACATATCGCGCTTACCATCCTATTCATCAACATTCATCTTTGACATTTGGGAACTAACCAGTAGGGGGAGCTTTTTCTCTCATATGCTCATTTCTGGAACTTCCTTCCCGTCGAGATCCGTCAGCTGCCGAAAATATCACTATTCAAGGAGGCACTCAAAGATTCCCTGTCAATACAACTCCCTCGAAAGATTTATGGGCATGCCAAGAAATATTTCGATCTCTGATGAGATTGGGCTTTCTTCTTCTTTGAAACTATTATGTGTGACCTTCTGGCACTTCACTGACTTCACTGTGATATAATTGTCCCTACCCAACTATTAATTCATTTATCCATGTTCCATGACTCGATACTACGTATGTATTTTACACCAAATTTTGACTAGTCACAGATTAAGAGTGTAACGGTGTCGTTGATGTTCGACGTATTACTTCCATATATCCTCGAGTTTTGTCTTCGAACGAATCAAGGACAATCTATCTTTTTTCCCATGGTGAGGGAGGCTTATCTGCTTGCAGACGTTTCGACGGGTCGTGCCTCTGGGTTCGCACAGAGCACGGCAGCGCCTAAATCTCCCCGCTAACCGGGGTGACATCCACCATGTCATAACCGACCCACCCTGGAGACGCTTGCGCATTACTCCAAGGTGGGAGGAGCGTCATGCGCTACGAGAGTGTGGCTTTCTGGATCCTCAGTTTTTTTTCTTCACTCTTGGTCGCCCGGTGTTGATCACTCTTCAGATCGTCGATATTTGCTCTGCAGCGCCTTTTGCTTGGCCCTGAATGCCCGTTATCGCTCTCATTTTTGGGTGATTGCCGTCTTGATGAAGTCGGCGATCTTAGCCCACATCTCCTTACTGCGAAGCATGGATGGCACGAGATTTCAGGTGTAAGCTGGAACCGGAGCCAAGCGATGAGATCTGCTCCCTCTACGTTGGTGTCAGCACAAACGGAAAGAGCGAGCTCCACGTCATCGCAGTCCACTCCAAGCATCTGACTGACCGGGGTTTCCCTCTTTTGGAACCGCTCCCGAGACTGGGCTCCTGCAGAACACACTGACACCACACACATTGCACACTCTTCGCGCTTCCGGTATAATGGCCTCTGGAAGGGGATCCTCTCATTGCTGTATCCGAGCCCACTGTAGAAGGTACCGCGTTAAAACCAGTTTCTCGTTCCTGGGCCGTCGGTAGTTAGGGGAGGTCGGACTCTCGCTAACCACGAACGGACGCTCGTCCCACACAACGGTAGGGGGGATACCCCAAATCCCGCTCCTATAGTCAGTGCCGGTTGGTGACCGGGGGGACCATGCTGTAGGGTGCGGGGGATGGCACGACCAAGGCCACCGGACTGTAAGCTCGGTCGCAAGGGGAAGGATTCAGGAACAGAGGACCGGTGCTGGATAGGGCGAATAGTTGTGACTACCAACACGAACAAATACACAGGAGTAAGGGGGAGTTAAAGAACGGGAAATGTCAGGAATAACAGCGAATTCGACTGGCTTTGGAACGAAACTGCCACTTGGGCAACCCGCCCAGAAACCAATATCGTGTGGAGAGCAAGGCACGATAACGATTATGAATGTCGTCGACGACGACAACCAAGTCGAAGTTGGAGCAAGTGCCTCGCAGCGGCCGAACCCCAGTGCACCTCCTAGTGCCCCAAGATCGAACTAGGTAGAAGCCGCAGACCTAGAAATAAGATGGTCTAAGTACAGCGGAGCCCGGGAGGGAGAAGGGGAGCTCCTTGGGAAGATGCTCAAGTTACTTGACGGCATCACCAAGGATGTGGAGGAGCATGCCACTGCCATGAAGACAACGAAGGAGCTTGTGAAAAGGGCAGTGACCTTATGCAAGGGGCTGGAAGAGGCCAGGAAGGAGGCTGCGGAGCTAAAGGACAAGCTCAGCCCAGCTCTGGAGAACGTGGCCGAGATATTTGCGGCGGCGGCGGCGGCTTTCTTAGCCCAGCCGAGACCCGCTCTATCCACCCTGAACCCCGGGCACGGAAGCCGAAACAAGAGAGGCCGCACGAGTCCCTCCAGCGGGGAGGAGGACCAGAGCAAGAGAACGAAGAGACTGGCCCTCAGACCGGTCAAGCTTATTCTTCCAGAGCAGAGAGTCGGGAGCTCGAAGCCAGAGGTATCCATGCCTGGCACGCCACTCTCGTTCCTTCCCGTGGGCAGCCAATCCATGGATAGCGACGTAGGCTGGGGAACGGCTGGGCGGCGCCGGGGACGCAGTAGGAGGAGCCTACCGGACGCTTCAAAGGCCCAAGGAAAGAAGAAAGAGGAGGAGGAGGAGACGAAGAGGAATAAGATACGAGTGAGACTAGATGCGGTTCTCGTCAAAGTCAAAGAGAGAGGCTTATCTCATGCGCACATGCTTAGGAAAGTCAGACAGGGAGAGGGCGCTGAGGAAGTCGCACCGAAAATTTCAAAACTTCGGAGAACGAAGGATGGCCACCTCCTCATAAAGCTAGCGAAGAGAGTCAAGGCAGACTCCGTTGAGGTTGCTATCAAGGGTGCAACCCAGGACTCGGGAGTGGTACGACGCCTCACTCCAACTGTCACGCTGGAAGTGCTGGACATTGACGAGGTCAGCACGCTGCAAGAAGTGAAGAAAGCCATCGTGGCGGTACTTGGTGCGGAGGATGCAGGGAGTATCACTGCGAGAACCATACGCCCGGGTTACACGGGTACCCACGTCGTGGTGATCACAGTCCCTGCGGAGCTAGCACAGAGCCTGCTGAGCAAGGGAAAGATTTGAGTAGATTTCGCCATTGCTCGGATTCGAGAAAAAAGTGGTATCCCGAGGTGTTACGATTGCCTCCAGTATGGCCACTCGTCTGCAAGGTGTGACAAGCCGCAGGAGCGGCGATCGAAGCGAATTTTCAACTGTGGCGTGGAAGGCCATATAGCGCTCAACTGCGAAGTGAAGGAGCCCAAGTGCCTCAGCTGCGAAACCCTACAGAAGGACAGCAACCATAGGTGAGGACGTCCACGCCAGATTGCAATGAATTCTGCACGACATTTTTTTTTCGCCGCCCAAAGTTTTTTAATTGATTTGTTCTATCGAAACATGATTTTAGCAATTTTTATTGGGCCGAAAAAAATTTTTTTGCGGCGGCTAGGCGTAAATAAGTGATTTTACCGAAAAACCCAGGAATCAAACTTTGCGTTAGTATTTTGCTCATAACTTTTTTCCTTCTCAACCGATTCCAATTTTCCAAAGAGCATCTGGAAGATAATCAAAAAACCTATCATTTGACTGTTTTTTAAAAGTTCTCCAAGCCCCTCACATGGCTCAGAGTCCAAAATACACGAAAATGATGTTTTGCTTGATGACTTTTTTGACCTCCCTTCAAAAAATTAGAAGAAAAATTTTTTTCTGTTTGTCAGTTAGTAATCTAACCACGAAAAAGTTTTCAGCCACCATATTTGGGTTTGGAGCTCGTGGCATGCGTTTTAGTACGAGTTAAACGTCAAAAAATGGCTAAAACGCGTTTTTCTCCCTCAAATCTTCCTAAAACGGACGAATAACCTATTTGAATGTGTTTGTTGAGTCATCCCGCATCAAAAACATATTTTTTCAGAATTTTTTCGAGCTGAGAAAAGCGTTAAATACGCGATTAGATTTTTTCAAAGTACGTTTCGATTCGGAGAATGACTTCTACTGCTCATGCGCGTGCTTATCGAGCTCCAAAATCTTCAAAATGAGCCAAGCTGGAGTCGATTTAATGCAGTAGAACCGGAGATCCAGCCGTTGCAAAATTTAAGAAAATCCAAGGTACCAAAACCGTGAGCCCTGGGCGAGCTCGACGACCCTTCTAAGCTTCAAACGCGTGTATCTCCGGTTCTACTCAATGAATTCCAACCCCCAAAGAAGCATTTTGAAGATAATTGCACCAGCTATCGATGGAAACCAGTTTTGATACTGAAAAATCACGCGCATGCGCAGAAAAACTCATTTATAACGAATTATGACTATTGACAACTGTCATTTCAT
>JAPYYZ010000974.1:0-17057 GCA_030522705.1 Eretmocerus eremicus
TAGTCGAAACCTCTCCCAGATGCGCTTCAAGAGTAATTGTTGTGGGTTTCCTCCCATCACCCAACACGTTCGGCATGGGCTCGAACGACAATCGTGAACCCTAGCTCACGTTTACATTTCAAAATCAGCCCTCTAATTCGATCGAAATTCGATCAAAAATGGTCCAAAATGGAGAGGACATAATTCCCAACTCATAAAAAATCATTTGCTGGTGATAGAAGTTGGCATAAGTAGTAAGTCGTGATTGTAAAAGTTTGCGGTGTATGAATTATTCTCGAAGTTTTTTTATTCTGGTGAAATGAAAAAACGAGTTGGTAAGACTAATTTTACGAAATTTTGGCTCAAACATTCTGAGAGTAAAAATTCTAAGCTGTGAAATGACGTCTCGCGGCTTGCCGTCGGTGGTGTGAGGTCGGAATCACCACGCTTACAATGTCTTTCCGGGTAAGTGGCCAGAGTCACCCCTGTGTCGAAAGTGACCCCGTTTTACGGTAAGCTCATTACCGGTGCGAGGGCAGGACTCATTTCCCAAGCGAAGCAAGGGCACCGAGTCCTCCGCACCCGAAATGGCCGTGTCAGCACCTGAAAGCGCGAATTCTAAAAGGCGACAGTTTCAAGCTAGAATGGTGAAAACGTTATAAAATTATTTGTTATCGATCGACGACTCGGTGGGTAAGATGTATGTTCGCACGGGTTTCAAATCTTTGATATCAATTGTGTAATTAGTGAAAACGTTATGCTTCCGTTACGAATTTTGTTAGAGTTTCGATGTTTTGCGGTGCGGATCGGGATCTCGACCATGTCCGATCTGCTGATTCCTTTTGAGAATCGGCAGATGATCAATTTATCAGAAAGAGGCACACGAGCTTCACTTGTGAAATTCCGCCGCAAGATCGCCGGGAATCGTGCACAACAAGAGTGAGAGGTCGATGCCTCGGCCGATACCACCGAAAGAAGCGAATCCAGCAAACGAGATGAATCGAAAAATTCACCCCTTGGATCTCGCTACTCGCGAAGATGGGTTCAAACACAAAACATTGGTGCACCACAACTCTAACATTGTCTCTGCCAGTTAGATCGTTTCCGAAACTAGCTCTCCTGACAAGTCACAGGCGCTACAGGGGCCACCCCACGGCAGAATCACTTTGTACACATGGCGCCGTACGCGCCCACTTTTGCAACCGCGCGGCTTTTTTCAAAGGCGGACGCGAAAGCACAATACAGAGACTCGGGATGTTCACCAAACTGCTGACTGCGTACCTAGACAAAATACGCGCGGAACTTGTTTGCACCTCGCTGCGCAGATGACACGCTCCCGGGACCGCCGACCACCAACTGATTCACTCTCCTCGCTTCGATTCTAATCGACACAGGCGTCGCACATCTCACGTATCAAGCTTTTATTTTGGCCAAGACATCTTGTCCGCCAGGCCTCTTGTGCAACCCCGTCGTTGTAGCCGCGTCCGAGCGAGTGGGGGCTCGGCCAGTGCTCGCCGATGCTCGCAAGGTGTTTCTTTTTTCATTGACTGAACTGCCCGGGCACGTGCGCGACCACCTTGCCGATTCTTTATCCGATCTCTCGAAGCAACAAGACCTTGATCGATACGTGTCTATTCTCATCCGATGACACGAACTTGCAATGGCCGCATCTCTTCAGGAACGTCCCGAAAAAAAGTAGTCGAGAAGCATTGCGGTCTTGGGTGAACGGGACAGGTCTTCATGGATCTTTGAATGTCAGGAGTATCGTCCCACGGGTGAATCTTGATTTCACGATCTCGGATTAGCCTTGCTCGATCGATTCCTGGCAAGTCTATTTCCAACACCTTACCGCGATTCTTTGAATCACAGACACATGCACGGCCCCGGACCAGAACGGTATAACTACCTACATTTTGGCTTTTTAAGAAACCGAGTCAGTAGTTTAGACGCTACTTATATTATGAATCATGTTTCGGAAAAATTATTTCGGGAAGATGTGTCTACATGTATTCATTAGCACGAGGCTCTGTCGATGCTTCAGGTGGGGATGCCACCATGCACTCAACTATCATCTTCACAAACTCATAGGGTACGATTGTTCAATATATACATAGACGAGATGCGCAGCGAAAATATATATTCAGAACACACATTCTGAACAACCACTTCATCAAAATCTTTTTTGATACTCCGAGCGTAAAAGTATTTTTTCGACAATTCGTGCGTAAAAGTGCACTTTACACACGGACTTATGACTTTCACTCACGAAGTGTCGAAAAATATCTTTCGATACACGGACGCAAATGTTGGATTTCGCAACCTCACGATGATTCCGACCCTCGCCTTCGGCTAGGGTTGGAAAAAATCACTCGGAGTGCGAAATCCAACTTTGACTCCCTTGTATCGAAATATAATATTTTCACGCGGATTCTTGACTTTCACTCACGGATTGTCAAAAAATAGCTTTCGATACACGGCTGTAGAACATAGAATTCGCATCGCGGTATGCGAAATCCAACTTTTACACCCTTCTATTAAAGTATACCATTCAAAGCCAGCCAACTATTGTTCATACTAATTTGAAAATGTTTTGAACGTCTATTGGGCAAGATGAGCCATCCTGATGCGTGCCTTGAACTTTTCAGTGTGACTCAATAGATAATTGCATCCGGCGACAGTTGGTTTTTTTTATGTAGAACTCGGTCTAGCCGAGCGGCATGAGAAAATGGTACATTTCGATACAAGGCGTGTGTAAAAACTTTTCTACGCATCCGAGCGATAGGTTTCCGTCCCGAGCCGCAGGTGAGGGTCGAAATAATCACGAGGATGCGAAAAATAGGTTTTACGCCCGTATATCGAACCATATTTTTTGACAGTCTGTGAGTGAAAGCTGCCAAACTGTACGCAAAGTCAACTTTCACGCACAGAATGTTAAAAATGAAAATTTCCCCCTCAGTCACGCCCCTGTAACTTCACTCCGAACCATTTGTATATTGAATTGAGACGTTGCTCAGCAACGCGGCACGTCTTAAAATTTTCGCAATTATTTCTACTTTGTGTCAAGATAATAAAAACTGGGATCCGTGACGCGGCATGAGCTTGGCGAGATCACGTTTGAGGAAAACGTCATTTGATGATTTTTTTACTCCCGATTTTCAGAGTGGTATGAATTTGGCTGAGAATATATAGTACACTATCGCGGTCATGAGTTCTGACCCACTCTTATTCCTTAGCTCATAATTAGCCAAAACCTAATCATCACATGCAAATGGAACTGCCATGATTTTCGAGCTCCGTTATAACAATAACCCGTCCGAATCTCGGTCGAAATATCGACGAAGAGCATCGAATTTTGTCTCTTTAAGTGATATCCAGTTGCGTCCACCATTCAAAGCATTTTTTAGGAGGAACGACAGAAATCAGAAAAACCCGTTCGAGGGTTTTTTTCGAATCCACGATCCATTGATTCCCAGTCAAATACATTTTGAAGCGACGAAATTCAAGTTCTTAACTACTTAATATTTCAAGGAGCTTGTACTGCACAGCTTGTAAATCATCGTCAGTTCTATCTGCCGGTGATGATATAGATTTCGCTCTCAACAGAGTAGAACACAAAGCCAAATAAAAATAATATTTCGCTCGTACAACCAACAAATCTATCCAAAAAACTCAAAATAAATAGTGTTTCCGCCTTTGAGAAGTAATTTGCGCACTATTTTACCCTCTCCTCCTTGTACTATAGAACTAGAGTCGAAGACAGGCCATATGAGAGTACTGCCAATAAGAGGGAAGCAGGAACCCCAGATACTCACTCATGTTCCACAAATTGGCTCTGAATTCGATAAAGATTTTATTCCAAATGAATCCAAGCAGATCCCACGTGATACATATTGCTGGACGGTGCAACGCCAGATGGTTATTATACTACGGTCTGGGCGATACGTGCAAAATGGCATCAAATTCTCCTTTTATGAAGATTCATCAATCACACCGTGAAGAGTAATAACAAGTTCAAGGTGAACGAAATTACTCGTATTGAGGCACATCGGGGAGAAAATTTTTTTGTATTTAATTTTCCACGAGGAGCGTACACAAATACCGAAACTGCACTGGGGTTTTATTTAAGGGAGAATTTTTATGAAAGTGACGTTAATGAATGTATTGATAGGGATAGGGTCAGACCGTGAGGACCTTCACACGTTATGGAAGAGACTTCTCTGGTAGAGTGAATGTGAAGTTCATGGACTACAAATATTTCGAGTTTCTCCAATGAAAAAAATTACGAAAAATAGAAATTATTTGTTATTTTTCACGTAGTTTGTAGCTTTTTCCAGAATTTCCAATCTTTCGTAAGATTATGGGGAGAGGGGTGGGCGATCTTACGGTGGCTTACAATAGGGCAGAGAGGGGTCAAGATTTCGGAATTCCATCCTTACGCAATTAATGAGTGGCCTCTTATGAACCAAACGGGCTGCGGACTCGGTTTCTGTATACGTCGAAAAATTCAACGAGAAATCATACGCATGTCCATCAATGCGTTACTCCGATCCCAAAATTGTGTTCATCAGTGTTATTCTTAAACTATGATGAAGCAGGGCTCAAATGTATCAGGTACTTCAATTTGTGTTGGGCCACGATCGAACTGCCCGCCTAGAAGCCAATCGCCCGACTCAGATTCATTAACTCTCCAGTCAGCAAATATTATTGCTAACTCTGAAAATCATGGGAGAAATTAGATCAACTGATATAGATGGTAGTCTTTCAGGATTCGCTTTATGTTTTTTTTTATATGGGGGCGGGGGGGTTGACTCGTTGCCATTCTAGGCACCCTAGTTGCCATCGCTGCGGCCGCGCTATGCTCGACAGCATACTGCACTGGACAGCATGGAGTGTTGGATGCCACATGTGCCGGTTTCTTCAGTTTTCTTGCACAATTTCCCGCAATTGTTCACGTTTGACTACGGATCTTGCCTTGGACGGTGTCGTATCTAATCGCATTATCAATGCTGCTTATGCATGTGACTTTTTCAATACCCATCATCAATTCCCAAAATCTGTGATTCGCAGATCATAATACAGCAATGTGAGTACCTATCATGTAGTAAACTAACACGCAATAAGTAATACTTTGAACAAACTAGGATATTATAACCTTGCAATTTCATTTCTTCTTAATCATAGGCCGTGAAATCAAGTCACGCAAGGAAAGAGTAGTTGTCTTTGTGGAGTCATGCAGTTGCATCTGAATGAGAGGCATCAGAGCAAAGCACTTCTCACTTTGAAATGATTGGATTCTACTCGTCGGAGGTATATTACAATATGAAGTGTTTGCTTTTTTGCCATCTTCAATTTGAGGTAGATCTATTAGGGGAGATTAACTTATTCTGTGGATGCTTGTTACACAGGACAAATTCCAATCCAACTGAGAAATGGAGTATCCCAACTCCTTCCGTTTCCAGAACTCTCAAGATTTTGATCGTAAAGATCATAATGAACTGCGTCAGGCAATTCAACGCAAAGACAGAAAGTATGTGCAACAACTATTGGATAATGGTGCACAAGTCAATGGGATCCTCGAAGCAGGTTGTACAAATTTTGCGTACCTCACACCACTGCATTTAGCAGTCATATCGAGATGTCCCGACTTGGTAAGAATGTTGTTGGATAAAGGTGCCGATGTTAGTGCTAAGAATTGGAGAGGTGAAACTGCGCTAACAATGGCAGCAAAAATGCAAAATATGACAGTACTTGATCTATTACTGTCCTGTAACTCCAAAGATTGTGTAGATGATGATGGACTCAGGCATTTACACGTAGCTTGTATGAGAAACAGAGTGGATATTGTGCGAGAATTCTTGTTAAAGGATCATGGACAGAGCATCAACAAGGCTGTTGGACAGGGCTCTATGTTTTGGTCTGGCTACACTCCCTTACACTTTGCTGTTCATTTTGAAGCGCTTGAGACAGTTGAATTTTTGCTAGAATGTGGAGCAGATGTCACAGCAAAAGATTCAAAGCAGTTGACTCCATTGCATTTGGCTGACTTACAGCGACATGAAAAGATGATTGACTTGATACTTGAAGCTCATAAATTGGAATTGAGGAATCCAACAGGTTCAAATGGTTTAACTCATTTCCACATTGCATGCACAAGGAATAATGCCACCATTGTTGAGCATTTCCTTCAAATAGGTGTGAGTCTCTTTCGTGATACTGGTTCATCTTACTGTAAAGGGTGGAGACCAATACATTTTGCTATATACTATGAGTGCTCCAATGTGATTGATCTACTTATGATGCATCCAAATTATTTGAAAGCTGAGTGTCTGCCTAGATTATTGACTTCTGCATCGATGTTAGATAATCAAATCATGCAGGTCCTGTCTCAGACTCAGACAAATACATCCAAATACGAGATCTACGAGAGATGCAATACTGATCCCAATCAATTGACTCCTCTTCATCAGGCTTGCATTCAGGATGATGTAGATTATTTAAAACGTTTTCTGTCTCGTGGAGTCAATGCTGCCATTGACAGCTTTGCCGTACCTATTTGGACTGGATGGACTCCTCTCCACATAGCAGCGAGGTACCAATCTCAAAATGTCACTAAAGTTCTCTTGGATCACGTCAGTAACATCATGGTGCCAGATGCTGAAGGTAGAACAGCACTGCATATTGCATTCCGTGATAGATCTACTGATTTATTCAAAGATATTGCAGGAAAAGTTCGTTGCCCTGTTCAGAATTCAATTGATAGAGAAGGACTATCGACTTTTCACATCTTATGCGCAACAGGTAGATTGAATTTGATTGAAGATCTTTTGATATCGGGAGTAGACATTAATGCTCAAGTTGGAAGTAAATCCGCTTTTTGGTCAGGCTTTACACCTTTGCATTTCGCGTGTCAATTTGAGCAGCCTAAAGTTATTGACTTTCTCTTGAATTATAATGCTGATATCTTGACCACATGTGAGTTGAATTTGAAACCATTAGATGTCACTATATATAAGTTGTGCCCCTTTGATTACACATATTGCAGGAAAGTCTGTTTCGAAATCCTAATGAAAATATCAACATACATTAGGACTAGATACAAAGATTTCAATAATCATGGAATCTCGGTTCTACATGCTCTCGCTGCGGTTCGTCCTGTCGATCAAGACACGCTGAAACGATATTTAGTTGAACACAAAGTCGACATTAACAGACGTATTCAATTCCCTGGATCATTGGCATATAATGGTTGTACCCCTCTGCATCTTGCTTTGCAATTCTCAAATCTTGAACAAGCAGTATTATTGTTGCAATATGGAGCTGATCCTTGTATAATAAATGATGTTGGGGACACTCCTTTGGAATATACATTCACTCACCGCTTGCCATCTTTCCAAAAATCATGTGCGAATGACCGTCATAAAATTAGAAGTCTTTTTAGCGTTGCAACACCCATTGAAAATCTTAAGCCTAGTCACTTTCATATTGCATGTGCATTAGGTCTCATAGATTATGTGAAGTATGTTCTGGATAACATTACTGATGAGGAATTAAGGATGAATTTTGTCAACTGTCGCAATGATAGTGGCCAGACGCCTCTTCATTCGCTTATCCTTGAGAAAAATGTAGGAAGTAACCGAGAACGAATCACGCACGTGTTACTGGAAAATGGTGCTGATGTTGACGCGCAGAATTGTGCATTACAAACACCATTACACTTGCTTGTGGATCATGATCGTGTCAACTGCCACGATCAACCTCGACAAGAACAAAAATCGGATCTTGACCTCATGCGCATCATTGTGAATCATGGGATGAATGTGAACTTGAAAAACGTATTTGGTGAAACATTAATGCAGTCAATTTATAGATCGTATCGAAACCATCCTAAGCTGCGCGGGCAGACTCTCCAACCGGACAGTAGTAGTGATGATGAAGATGACTGGCCAAACAGGTCAGACCCGAATAATTTTGACATTTGTAATGATAAGATCGCTTTGATTTTGGATCACGGGTTCGATATAAACACAGTTGATAGACATGGTCAAACATTTCCGTCATTGATTGCGAATGATATACGAAATGCCAGATGTCCTAACATTTTGAGAGATTGTGCTATTACCCTGCGGAGGCATGTGAGAAAGTTGCAAGAAATCGATTTTGATATTAGCGAGATCAATCGGGAAGCGATCGAATTTTATTCATTCGATGATGAAGAAGATCCTGATGACGCCATTTTCATTAATGAATGTAGAAATGAGATTGTGCTGATGCAATCTAGGAGTACAGACCCTTACACAACGCTGCGAGATATCTTATCTAAAAGCCTCAATGAAATGGTATCTTATTGTCAGAACGAACTTTTGATTCAAACAGTGAATTCCAACGACTTTGTTGAAAGATTTCCTATTTATGGCTACTTATTAAAATTTCAATTAAAGAGAGGTCAGCTTAGACGACCTTTGCTAGAAAGGTCTAGAGCTGCCTTGTTTTTAATGACCGGCCAAATATTGCCAACTGAATGTCTGGATGAAGTCCTGCAATACCTCAGTGATGCACATTTGAAAAATATAATTTCATGTTAACTGCAAGCTGATTATTGGAGAGGTGATCAACGATGTCTTCTTTCATTTTAAAATTCTCGTAGTTTCCTCTTTATTTTCATACGATCTAATAATGTGTATTTTTTGAATGACTATACATGACCTTTCTTTAATTTTTGATGGCCACTGATAATTCTCTTCAATATTTCGATTTTGAAAATGATTAGATTACGTATTATGCTTTATCTACTATTGAATGCATGTCTGCATCTCATTAATTTTATATTACCTATATTGTCTCCAGAATAAATGAATAATAGATTTTTATCTGTTGGTTTATCGTCATTTGCGTATTAAAGGTGAACTAATACGATATTTGAATTAAATTTATGTCACGGACTCAAATTCGAAATGGTACAGCGTTAGACTCTGCTGCCTTACATATCGTCTTTTGACGACAAAAGGAGACAACTCCCAAAATTTTTGTCGAATCCGTGACCCGAAGACCATGGTCTCTCCTGGTGAGTCACGCGCAAGTATCTGGGCGCACACATACCGTAGACCGGGGCTATTTCGGTCCACTCTGCAACTTTGACGTACTGCAGCTCCATCGGGTATCACTGGATTATCTTGCAGAATGACCAAAATATTCAATCTTTGAGGAAGAATTTCCTCCCACAAAAGTCTCGAAATGCCGTGTTGTGTCTGGCTCAGAAGCGAAGAATATAGGGTGGCCAAAGTAGCCCCGTGTATATCCATGGGCTACATTGGTCCACTTTCGTTCGTCTACCTCCCCATTTGAGCCAGATGACTTCATCGCAAATCCAGTCGCGGTACTCGAAAGAGTGTAGAAAAACCTCGAAATTGACCCAAGTTACATCTTGATTCGATATCTTAGAAGTCGAATAATTCCAATTTTATGATAGGTGTCGTAAACTCCAATCACAGGGGAAAATTTGAGCTGAAAAATCAAAGGAAAGAGCGTTTTTCCTCTTCGAATTTCCGTAACTAGGATATAATGCATCCAAATTGACTGTAATAGTTCGGCTCACTTTGAAGCTCTCTTCATCATCTTCTAGATGTAATGATGAGCATTAGGGTAGAATCTGATACAGGTTACCGAGATATTAGTTCAGAAACTGTAATTTGATACTTTTCCAAAAAAACAGCTTTTTAACAAAAAACGTTATTAGGTGACAATGAAAGAATGAATAGCTACTCCAGAAAATCAAGATTTTTTATTTGACACTATTAACAACTGAGAAAAATTATCGAGGGATTATTCGAAGCAATCTGACCGCTCAAACTAGTGTAAAGTCTTCGAGATCGCATTTCATCGATTTTTGTTGATTCATTGAATTTGTCTCTTCAGAGGTGATTGTATTTGTCTCCAGTGCACTGGATTATTGTTGGGGGAGCTGACGAAGAAAATAAGACCACGTAGGATACTTTACGATTTTTATTTCCTTCCCCACATTGATTTAAATCTCGTTTTTCAAACTGGACCAAAGTACCCCCGCCGGCGAAAGTAGCTCCGGTCTACGGAACAGAAAGACCAATCCGAAAATCAATAATTTTATATCGCGAGATGAAATTTGCAATTGTGCAGAATAATATTTACTGTAATATTTCGGGCTTTAAAACTTTCATTCGTTGATTGTCTCAAGTTCCTGTGGGTAAACAACAAAAATTATGCGTAGGATTATCCAAGGAAATAGCTGAAACTTCGTCATACTCCAGGTCTGTCGCATTTTCAGGTTTGGGTTAAGCGGTAAACCTCTATTCCCGCCGTGGTTTAGATTTAAAGAACGATCGCACACGTTACCTCCAAAATCCGACTGAAGAATACGGTACGTGGGTGGATATCAATCACCCCTCTTCTTGTATTTTTGCCTTCTCATGCTGCAAAGCAACCAGGGGCACTCTTACTTGCACGTAGCCCTTTCAACAATTTAGAGTTACCTATTGATATCCCAAGGACGCATGTATATATTCTATATAAGAGATAGGAACTTGACCTCCCTTATAATTCAAGTCTTTATAAAGACTGAAATCACCAAAAAGTGCTTACCTCGATCACTGTTGATTCGAACCGCCGGCGATGATTCCGTTACCCAAGTACAAACCTCATAAGCAGCAAATCTCTCATTCACATACTCTATCTCGTGTAAAATGGTAAAAAGTTCCAAGGAAAATCCACAAAGGTTTGATTTTGTATTTATTTAGAAAATAATTTAATGGCTTACCAATTAATGATGTAATGGTACCAACCTTTCATTTTTAGGAAGTTATACGATTTGTGTGAAGGTCTGAGGATTAAGTTTTTCCGTCAAACCATTATTTAGAAATAACACAAGCAAGATGACGAAAGATGATCGTAATTCTAAGCAGTAGTAGTAATGGATTCATCATTTTTGGTCAGGAAAACCGGGGTCAGTCCCGATCAAACATAACAGGAAAAAGTATTATAGCTATGCCCCTCCAGCAATAAAACATCACCCATTATAGCGGCATCTCACTGATGAAGTATACATGTGTATCCAGAAGCTCGGTAAGAGAGCAATCCCGTCGGCTTCACAAATTTGATGATGTCCTTTATAGGCGGGTATCGAAAATGTTCGTAAGTTTGTTGATATTCTGCCAAATATTGAATTCTTCCGGGATTCTGCGGTCTAGAGATCAGTTTGAAATTAGGTGCGATTTTTCCTCTTGAATTTGGCTCGTTTCATCACTCGAGAATTTTTGACAGCGCATCTTAGTACCGAGGGTCTTGATTAAAATTTTTAACATCACTGAAGCACATTGGCAACTCCGTCTTGTTGAATTTGATAGATTTGACACCATTTAGGTTGAGTTTTCTCCCAACTCATGTGGGAGACTGACAATTGAGGGGTTCAGAGTCCTAGTGGACTAACTAGAAGACACTACAGCCTTTGGGTCACGGATTTGGCTGAAACTCTGGAAATAGTCTCCTTTAGGTGCCAAAAGATGATATCCAAAGCCGCAGAGTCTAACGCTCAACCGTTTTTGAGATATAGTCTAGAATATCACTATTGCCCATATAGAGCCATGTTAAAAAGTGATATGTATAAATATACTTGTAATGCTAATGCCCTACGCTGTCGCTCCGAAACGCTTGAGCGTTAGACTCTGCGGTTCTGGATTTCATCTTTTGGCACCAAAAAGAGACTATTCCCAGAGTTCTAGCCAAATCCATGACCCGGAGGCTGTGGTGTTTCCTAGTAAGTCCATTTTCAGAACTTTACGGAGTTTGGTTCACTGCGACGAGACAACGTATAAAAGACGTTCGGAGATAATTTTGTATGCTAGAAAACACCGCAATGATGATGAAAAAAATCTCTTGCCGAGACCATCTTCTTATTTGTCGGTTTGAGAAAAGATTTTAGTCTCATTTTTCCTACTTTTCAAAAGTGATCTTAGTCCACTATGACTCTGAACACCCCAATTATCGTAATTGATTAAATATTATAATAATCATAATTGCCAATAATTAGCGATGATCAATTCTGTGAAATCAACAGTTGAAACGAGGGCGTTCTGGGATGAAATTCTCGATCAACGGCATCGACGGAGCACCGAATTTTGAAACTTTCGTTACAATTTTGCTCTTTTGTCCTCGAGGTGGAGCGAGGAGGGGCGGCCCGCGGCCGTCGACACGGGCACGGGCGAGCTGCGAGCACGAGAGAAACCGCCGAGAAGCGGCCGAGGAGCGCGGGCGCGGCGGGCGGCTCAGAAGGAGACGCTCTTCTTCCTGCGGTTGTTGTAGCCCCGCTTGCGTCGCGGCTGCGGCTCGGCGGCGGCGTAGGGCTCGTCGGCGAGCGAGTTGAGCCTGGAGCTGCGCTGCTGCGGCTGGGCGGGAGCGGGCGCCGGCAGCGGCTCGCCGGCCTGCTCCACGGGCACGAGCCTGGTCCACTTGACGGCCGACTGCCTCGGGTCGGGCAGCTCCTGCGCCGCGACCTGGCGCGCGCGCTCCAGCCGCCGGGCCAGCGACACGCCCGGCTCCAGCTCGTCCGCCTCGTTGTCGAAGCGCAGCGCGTGCCGCTGGAATATGCTGTCGGCCTGGCCCAGTGTGTTCTTCGCCTTCTCGATCTCCGCGTTCAGGTCGATCATGTCGAACAGCCGCTCCTGCAACCATTCCAACGTCTGTACTGCGCGCTGGCTGCGGGATCGGGAGCGACTCGTCGCTCGGCAGAACCGGAGCCCGCGGAAAAATCCACGCGCCGTAGCGCGGGTTGCAAGAGCTCTGCTCGGGGGCGCAGCTCGAAGTATTTTTTGAGCCTCTTCCGAGGTCTAACGAGGAGAGCATCGACCTTGTGCGTCGTGGATTCGTCTGAAACTCTGGGAATTTGTTCGTTATGATACGAGGAACGAGGCCATCTTCGATGGCTTGCTCCAGTGGGATGCAATCCATCTTCGTAGCTGTATCTCAGCTGAGGAAGTATATTGGAAAAATTCACGATCCTCACAAAGTCAATGCTCGCTCTGAGGGGCTGATCTCTCACACGCATAGTAAGCATGAGTGAATGTCACCGAGTACCATTACATCAATAAATGGCAATTCTCTGCAAACATTCGTAGGGCTCTTGGAATAACTTTGGCGAGAAAGCCAGTCGAAAACGATCGGAACCGTTGTAATAGAGCGTAAGAATATTAGAACGAGCCGGTTCTGCAATATGTTAGCCATTTGTGACCAACAGAGATAGCACTAGGTGCGCGGATCACAGTTGTAAAGCAAACTTTGGGAATCTTCTAGCTTCTTATTTTCGTCCTATGAATATCCATTTCAACTAATAAATTGCAATACTTTCTAATACAGTAAGCATTATAGCTAGCCGAAGCCTTTGAAAGGCTTTAAATAGACTACAAGATACTGTACAAACCAGCTTGAATTGAGTTAAGGGCAAGGTTTTTGACCGAGTTGGGCCATTTGAAACTCAAAATCTATGCCTTGAAATACCGTAGAATTCATATACGTGATGAAAAAGGGGTAATATTTTCAGAAAATGAGATCTCTATCTCATTAAAATAGAATAGTTTAGTACCTTTCCATCAAAATTCAACCTGCTTCGACTTGTTTTCAAGCTTTTGTAACAATTTTCAAAACGAGCTTGAATACGTTCGAAAATATTGAGGTGGGGCAGAGCTAAAGACGCGAATAGCCCAGATGAGTCACAATGGGTACAACTACATGTAAGGTACGTATATCCATTGAAGTCCATCCAAGATTGTAGTAGCTCTATAACTTTGATCCAGTTCAATATTTTTTACAATTACTCGGCTCCCAGACGTCCAAATTCAACGTATCCTAGCTCGTTTTGCATCTTTATTGGCATTCTTTAAGATGATTTGAGCCGGATTGACATATTAGGGCTGGGCTTCAATAGACACACTCGGCTTTTTTGGTAATATACTTGTAGAATTGTAGAATCGGCCTCAGATCGAACTTTGCAATTCTGAAAAAACATTCTAAAAGTGAAAAAAAAAGACAAAAAAATGAGCTAAGGTACTTTGAAATTGATTGAGCCAAACTTTTTTGGCGTGACTGTGAGTGACTGAGCAAAATAAGATCGCCATTCGCAAAAAGTTAAGAAATCGACTTGAAGCTAGCTAGCAAACGCGTAATGCACTTTTCTTCGGTTCAAATAACTTTGGGCATCATATTTTTTATATAACACCAATGAAAAGAATGCGCAATGTGGCTATATAGAGCGCTCAGATCTGAGGTCCTAGGGGTGGTCCTTAATGGGTGCAGCTACCTTAAATAGATTAGAAAAGTCAATCCGTCGGCATATGATTCGCAATCAATATCGAACAGATCCGATTTCGGCAAAGACTGATCCTTTATTGAAAGAATGCAAGAAACAGGGTTGCGTGCTCAGATTTCTTCGTCCTTTTTGCAAAACCTTGACGCGCTTCAGGGGCAGAGTATCCAAGATATCGCTACACAGTTCGACGTTATCAGTATGTCCATATCGAACAATTTTGAAACATATAGATAGGCTGGTGACATTGATTACATGAAGAAATATAACTGTATCTGAGAAGGAAAACACCATTGGCTTTAACTGCCTGAGTTTTTTTTTATTTTCAACCAGAATAAGAAAATCCCCAAAGTTCAATTCAAATCTATAAACCTCACACCTGCTGCTCGTCAATGATCGGAACTGCAAACTGTCAAATTGAAATTATATAAATTTCTATAGTGGGGTTCATATTAACCTGCATGTCTTTCCGTTTTCGGCGCAAGTCGGCCATATCCTCTTCAAAAGCTGCTGCCGCTCTTTCTTTGAATTTGCGACTGCTTGGAACGAAATCTTCGTCAAATGGATCATCAAATCCACGACCGTAGTCATAATCAAAATCTTCACGAGAGTCCTGTCCTAAATTTCTTGAGCCTAAAAATTAGTCATCGTTAGTCATTGTGAGCAAAAGATTTGTGACACAAGATTTGTAGATTTGTGATAGCCTTGTTAAGTATCACACAGCTTAGACAATTGAATTGTTACGCTTTGGCACCAGAAACATAGAATGAAGGCTTTTACAATAATAGACGATTATCTGAGAGATCTTTGATGCTTTCTTCGATTATTGCATATGTCATCCATGATCTCAGGACAATACTATGCTAACCTGAGATGGGCGAAGTAATCATGAACTCGAGCAGTGACATCGTTAAATTATTTAATTCATTTTAAATTTTATAAAAATGAGCGAAACGAGTGGGATGTCTGAGTCAACCGAGGACTTTAACATGATATCAAAATTTGCGTGTGGGTTGGAGAGCCCATTTTACGATATAGCTGGTTCTTCTTTATATTATAGTTTTTAATGATCACCAGGGAAAGAATGATATCCCCAAAGACAGATTTCTTTATTCATTAATTTGTATACTTTGCACAGCTATATACAGTGTCATTGAAACTAGAACGAGTGGCTTCAGCTGCCTACCTGATGGTATATCTGTATATACTGACGGTGCGCATGCGCGGACTTATGAAAGTATTTCATCTATCATAGGTAGTCATTACCTCGTTTCGATTCTGATTCCTTTCATTAGTCTCGCTCCTTCCAGTCCTAAAACTTGACTTCCACTCTTTGCCCTGGCCTTTTTTTCTTCCCAACTCACAACTCTACATACTTTATTTTGAATACTCAAAATCAACATCCGAGATAGACTCTTTATGTAAGAAGAAATTCTAGTTGCTATTGTCTCGATCAAGTATCGGACTTGGAAAGTAACGCAATTGCATATCGTTACATCCGGCAACAAGATTTTGAGATGGGAAAACATAGTTTCCTTAGGCATCCATTTTCTTTTCGAATCGAATGAGAAATGAAATTGACTCTTAGATGCTACTACTCCTGACTAAGCATGGAGGTGTGTAGTAGTTGTCATGTAAAAAAGAATTTTTTTCAAAATTTAAAACGTGGACATGGTCAAATCATCTTTAGATTACGAATAAATGAATCAATAGAATATTGAGAATAACGATCGAGTGTTGATATTTAGTACAAAACTTTGAGGTAAAAGATAAAATTAACCCCGTTTCTCATGCTCAACTCCCGAGTAACACAGTTTGATCGTTCTCGCAAACTCTCAGGAATTCCGGATAGAAAATTTGGTCTGATATGGATAAGACCGGAAGCAGACCGGAAAATGATTAGGGGACGCAACAGCACCTTCTTTGCGAATGTCATTTATGGTTTTAACCCTTTGCGGCACACATTTTTCTGAGGCACCAAACGTTATAAAATTGGTGCACTATGGTTTATGGGTCGCTGATAACAAATTTGAGATAATCCCATTTTTGGATTCTTTTCCGGTCCAAAACGGTATAAGTACACGTTTTTTCATCGTTTTACGGATCAAAACGGTATAGCTTTCCAGTTTCTTGCTTTTCTCCCGGCTACAATGATATAACTTTGCAGTTCCTTGGTTCTTGTACAAACTAGAACGGTATAAGTGCATTTTTTCAGAAGTGATGTAATTATACCGGTCTGATCTGAAAAAAATGAAAGTAAAATTCCGGGACAGAACGGTATAAGTACATTATTTATTGCAAAATAACGCGCAAAAACATAAACAAATGAAAATTGGCATCTAATATGGACAAAATGGCATGAAAATACACTGTTTTCATGGTGTATACGGTAGATTTGCTTAAAATCATTTTGTGATTTAACTATTGATTGGAAACTTTGAAGCGTTATTCCCGACATCGACAAAAATGTAATTATACCGTTCTGGCCCGGAGCCGTCTATATGAGCCGCCATGCCGCAAAGGGTTAGCTTTAAGTTCCATGTATTCTCCCACTGGTGCACCGAAATCTTTGTACTGCAACGATATATATCGTCCAGGTGATGAGTGAGTTGAACAAGACTCATACGACAGGTTGCGATTCAAATATAACTCTTCGATGATATGTGGCGGAGGGTCGTATCATTTCCGCAATTAGCCTCGAGGATACGATTCTGTTTTTCAAAGGGTCATTTCTGAGATTCGGAAGGGATGAGAG
>JAPYYZ010000975.1:0-17469 GCA_030522705.1 Eretmocerus eremicus
TTAAGGTCTATAGATCTGGGTCAAAAAGTCACAGGACTCTTTCTTTATTTGTTTTGTATCTCTGTGTGACAATTAAAAACACATCTGGTTAGGAAATTGAACTGACTTTTTTCTGCTAAGGATTTATTGTACGTTAGCTAATAAAAGTCACGACTTGTTATTCCTGATGCTTTCATGATATCCTACTTTCTTATGATATCACCCCTTGCTTTCTTCGAACTCGATATATTTTTAGGTAGAAATCAAGAGCTTCAACTCATCAACGCCCAAAAATACGTTGCTTAACTCATGTTAGAGCTGTGTTTATTATGCAGAAGAGAATAGGAATTGTATCCAAACCAAATTTTTCTTCTGTTTTAGGTGTCTTTTTTCAAATCTCTTGCTGAGAATTGCACTCGTTTGCATTTGAAAAGTGCAGAAGAGACGAATTGAACAAGGTAACTAATCTGCTTTATAAAAGAGTACAAAATAGATGTAGTTTCAGGAAGAATCCTTTCCTCGTCAGATGTTTGTCGACCAAACGTAACCACGAAATATTGAAAACGTAAAATATTTAGATGTCAGAAAGTGTCAACATCTACTTTATCAACCCTTGTGCAATAAGGTCATGTTTCAAGGAATTTTGCTCTAATAAATTTAAATTTTGCTCTAATTTTCCATGGAGAAATAAGCTAAGAACAAAATTGCTTGGAACTTGAAGATACCAAATAAGCGTGTTTCAACTCATTGTAAGATAGAAAAGCGATCCATAACTTTGGAAACTTTTGAGATAAAAAGCTTAAAATTAACTGGGATCACCGCAAATGGGGAATTCTGAGCAGGTGCACTAACTCCTACAATAAAAATTGGACGATGTAGGTAAGTGAAATCTCGCGGGAGACCTGAACTATTATCATCGCTTATACTAATACTATATAAGCACAGGGATCATCGGAGTAGAGCTCAGAATCGAGGGAATTTTCATCAAGGTACCTCAAGGTACGTAAAGCTAACACGAAATTCAGTTGAACTAATCGAAAAATCTCACAGGAGGGGGGGGGGGCAAATGTATTCTGCATATTGATTATAATCAGATACGAAAATCAGAGAAAGGCTCTCAAGGTCAACATTGCATTGAACCGACCCAAATCCTTTCTCTTTTGAGAAAACAAATGGCTATCCAACATTCATCGAAGCAGTCCGAAACGGGTTCCGAAATCATTCTCAAATCCGCGATCGTTCAATAAACCTACGTCCAGCACGTTGAGAGAAAAAAATTATGGCCAATAGAGGACTCACCAATCTTGGCAGTGTCAAAGATACCCTCGGGCCTGTACACGTCGACGTTTTGCAGCTGCGAGAGGGGTATGGCTCCGGTGCCGATGCTGACCACCAAGGCCAGCGGTTCGGCCTCCTCGCCTCGGCTGCACGCCTCGAGCGCGAGGTTGTACTCGTGGATCTCGGTAATTGCGTCGAGAGTGGGATTGTTGGCGATGAGCCCACCGTCCAGGAAGCGCCCGAAGGCCCGAAAGTAGGAAGGCGCGGCGCCCGTCGCCCTGGCCGCCTTCCACAGAAGCTGCTCGCTCGGAGGAAGCGTCTCCTTGAACTTGTCGCTCGGTGGTACGTTGAGAATCTCACTGGGCGACTCGTAGTTGCGAAACAGGTGCAGCTCGACCGGCTTCCTGTCGGCCAGCACGCCGGTAATCATGAGCTTCGGGTGGCGAACGTCTGCCATGACCGTCTCCTCGCCGAGACTCTCCTTCAGTGCGTTCTCCAGGGGCTCGCTCGGGTAGGGCCTCTTGCCTATGAATGCGTTGTCCTTGATGCGAAAATACAGCGCCTGGCACTCCTTCAGTGTCTTGCCCGTCGCTATGCCCAGCGCGAGAATTCCACCTGCAATTCAATGAATAACGATGCATGGGTTTTATTATGAACTCTATCGAAGTACATCGATTTAAGTTTAATCTCAAAAAAAGTTAGGAGAATCGTAAATTTGAAGGAAGGAGAAAAAACTCGGTATTCTATGAATTTTTAAATATGAAATCACTCATTACGTTGGGAAGCTCAACTGACAGCTTTTCCGATCGGAATCCCATGATCAGACAGTTGCGTCCTATTCGTTTCTTAGTAGGATAAGATAACTCTAATAGGTTTGGATGGTTCTATGCAATGACTAAACATGCCGTACCGGTAGAAGTACCGGCGATCCAATCAAAACAGCTGTTGATAGGTTTCCCCAGCACAGCCTCTATCTCCAAAAGGGTCTGTACCAATACGAGGCCCCTAATGCCACCTCCATCAAGGCAGAGCAGTCTCGCCTTCTTGCCCCGTGGCTTCTTCATCGAGGCCATCTTTTCCATACTAGCTACGTATAGCATTTGGTCAAGGGTGGTTCTGGGCACGGCGGTGGGCGGTTCGGGCGGTGCCAGGCCTACGAAGCTTTCATTGAATTTGCATCCAATGTGGCAATCTACTTGCAAGGACGAACACCGCTGAGCACCAACCGCGTGCAGTAGGTATAATATCTTTTGTCCCTCTGTGTTGTCTTTATTGACGATATGCCGTGGAGTCTGGGATTTACAGTTTTTAGCGTCGAGATCAGCGCCAAAAGCTATCAGCAGTTGAACTATTGACGGCGTGCTCTGCTAGAATAGGGTCAGAATAAAACAGGATTCAACACACTATGCAGAGAAATCGCTTTAGTTCCAACCTTACCTCTTTGACTGCTAAATGCAAAGGAGTGTTGCCCTCGCTATCTGTAAGATTAATATTTGCCATATGACTTAGCAGAGCGGCCACGCAGTCCAGTCTTTTTCGTATCACCATCACGTGTAGAGCTGTTCGACCTTGAAAATTCAGAGCATCTATATCACATTTCTTCTCTATCAGTACATTGACGACGTCTCGGCTGCAACACCAATGCAAAGGAGTCCCTCCGTATTTCATATCTTCGTGTTTCAGAATATTTGGTTGATTGTGCAGATAATCGCCGATATAGCCTGGAGTAGTTGCTCCACCTTCAAATTTTAGGTTGGCATTGATAATTGAGGTATCAAATCAACTCAGATTCTAGCATAATACGACTCAAAACTTACCTTTTGATGCAGGTATGTTTACATCTGCTCCTACAAGGAGGAGGGCTTTGACACAATCTGGTTTGTCATAAAGACAGGCGAGATGCAATGGGGTGTAACCTTCCTTGTTTCTACTATTGAGTGTGTTTGGAAGGTCACCACCAAGTTCTAGTATGATCTCCTTTGTTGAACTTGCAGCATAATGATGAACAGTATTCCCACTAAAATCCAGGTGCTCCAGTGAGCTCTTGGCTGAGATCAGCATTTGCACCATTCGTAAATTATTTGTTTCAATGGCAACTTGAAGAGGTGATGCTCCAGTACTTTGGTCACTACTATTTAAAAAGCTATTAACAACATCGTGATTGAAAGCATCATACAGCGCCAAGTGAGCTGAAATATGAGCTAAATTCCATGTTGGATGCTCAACCAATGTTTCACATAACTTTTGTAACTTGACTGAATTTGACAGCTGGAAATATCAAATATAAGTCATGACTTTTCATGAAATTATCAAACATCATTTTTATTGGACTGATTGTTTATTCTTACCTCTTTACATTTTTCAATTAAAATTGGTACCTTGTCCTTGAAGACCAGAAATCTAGTCTCTACCTCCTCAAGATTACCAGAACGATACAAACTGGAAGCAAAAGCAACATTTCAAAAGCTGGCTGAGGTGTGATGGCAAGAAAAAAAACGATTTGAAGTCAAAATATACCTGTATCCTGAATCAAGACTTTCTGTACAAGGCTTGTGCAAAACAATCTCGAATTTCTCTTTATCTAAGTTCTTTGGAGTGTAAAGCACAATGCCTTCTTCTCGACAGTGAATGTGCCTCTTGTGATACTCGCTAGTTTTGACCTCTTGCACTTGATCATTTGGTAAATCAGGAAACATGTTCCTCAATACGGAGGTGGCAAGACTTCCAAGCCAAGCCATATTTGATAGAGCTTATAAAACTATAAAAGAAAGTGATGTTGTTACTAAATCAAGGATAGAAATGTATAGCCTGTGAATCTCCAAGGCCAGAATCATTCATTTATTATTATGCTGATTAAAATTAGGGGTCAACAATCTATAAGAGAACAACTCTTGGGATGTTATAGAAGACTATTAACTATGAACTCATATAAATATCGCTCACCTAAAGAGAAAGTATGGATCCGTTTTCTGAAGATCGCTATGGCAAGGTTATGCGGTTTTCGTTGAAACCAATTCAACCTCCATGAGAGACAGTTGATAATTTCTCTGACACTTGGTTCGTGATGAAATCATCCTCACTACTCGGAGAGACAAATAATGGCAGACTTGATAGAAAAAATGACGAATCTCGTCAGATATTGCTCATACGATTGATCAGCTACCTACGGTCATATCAGCTGTGCAGTGTGCGAGCGAGCAGACGCAGAAAAACCAAACAAATCACCTACACACTTGCGCACACGCATAGGATAATCGCGCATAACGCGGGCAAGCAGACGATGTGAATCTTTTTAGACAGTTTTCTGATCATAACATCACACTTACATTGCACCACTTTTTCCTTTTTTTGTTATTTTGCATTCACGTGACGAAGACGATTTATTGAGTGTGATTTGATGTAAAGACCTATGAACTTGGGCAATACATGACAATCTCGAATGGGCTTGGCCACGATATTATGGGCGTACGAGACGCTTTCATGAGATCTTTTTGATTCGAGAAAATTCTTGTGTTTAATTGTTTATATTCGTTACGTACAAAAAAGATTTTTACGGTTCTTTCGCCATTTGCTATCCGCAATCAAATTGACTGCTCCAAGTTATTGACTGTTATTCAAGTTCTAAAATACGGCGCACTGCGGCGGGTGGAAAACACGTGTACCAAGAAAAAAGTTGATAAACTCAAAGTGAAATAACTTTTCGTCGGAATAGCAGCAACTACAAATGCAAAACGAGTCTTCCGTGTACTACCTACATTACGCAAACAATGCAAAGGAAAAGCGAAAGATTATCTCTTCTGAATGGTGCGCGTGCTGCGCTGCGGAGTTTTCCGAGCAACAACGGGCAACCCTCTCCCTCTGCTTGGCAACAGCATCTCTGCGTGATCAGCGCATAGGTACCTATAGCATCGGGAGGGTGTTGGAGAGGAAACATCGGGAGAGCAATCTCAATCGGAGTGAATCGGAGTAGTATAGAGCAGCGCAGTTTAGAGTGCAGCGTTGCTCCAAAAGCTCCATTTTGGGATGCGCAAGCTCAGGAAGGCAGGACCGGCTACGTGAAGCTCTTGCTGCAGCTGCTGCGACGCGACTCTATAGGGAAAGGGAGTGTCCTCTCACCATGTCGAGGTGCAGGTGGAAGACGCAGAATCCGAGGAGATGAGGTGGTCGTCGAGCAGCTCCCGCTGACCTCCGAGCCCGAGAAGCCCGAGTAGCCACTCACGCACCAGCTGAACAGGACATGTCGGGAGGCGAAAGAAAAAAACGGGCTTCAGACCGGGGCCAAGGCTGGGAGGAAGCCGGCGCCGAGTTCTACCAGGAGAGGTATCCTGCCGCCGCGATAGAAGCCGATCTGCAGCAGGTCCTCCAGAAAGATCCCTCGCACATAGCCACCCTCCTCCCCAGCAAGAAATCTCGTGTCGGTCAGTAGTACTTCCTTGAACTCATCAAGTAAATTCCAAATACCTCTTTGAAGCCCTCAAAATTGAGAACCGTGATGAATTAGCATTTGATCAAATGGTTCTCTAAATATCTTTCGAGTGTTGGGTAATTTCCTACTAGTTGTCGGTGCCTTTTTCCTTTGATCTATTAGAGAATCGCTCCTTTATCCTCAATCTCTCCTAAGATTGATTGATCAACCCTTGATTCTGGGGCACGATTCATCAATGTGACAACCAAGCTCATCTCAAATCACCTTTGGATCATGCTGAATCAGTGATATCAGCACTTGGCATTGACTGTCAACAAAATTTTACAGCTACAACAACTGCCAAAAGAGTCAGGCATGAACCACGCACAACCCTCAGGAGACGCACAAGTAGTCGTTCCAGATATGCAACAGGTACTGCACGACGAATGTCTACAAATGTTCAAGATGCTGCTGTTTCCATGCTGCCAGATCTCTCAGAAAATCTGTCAAATGAAGAGCGTACCTGGGAGGAAATTATGCAAATTAAAGCCATGCCGATATCTATGACCCAAAAAATACAACTAAAGCGACAGCTACAGGTACAAATAGTGATTTATTATCCTTTCATATACATTATACCATCAATATTCTCAATGCGAGAAATACATATCAATTTTGAAATCCAAAAACAAGTAACAATCAGGCATCACTACTTGTAATTTCCTATTGATTTTGAATTTATTTTTACATAGTATCAGCATAGTGTAGAGCACTCTGTCGTTCTAACATTTTATCAAATTTTATAATTTCTCTGGTTGTCCCTGTATTTTATTCGAATTTATCAATTTTCAGTAGCCCTACTTATTTTAGTTTGTGGTATGTTCATTTTTGATTGTTCAATTATAAATAGTTTTTTTCACCTAACATCACCAAGAGTGAACAATAAAATAATCAAAATGTTTGAATGATTTATTAACTTGTCTTTGTAATTTTGATTTTTAGAGTGCAACAAAACTACGGCTACAAGGTTTTGATCAGCTCCAGTGGCAGCGCAGAAAAGCATGGCAATCTTTCCAGAATAGGGCTAAAGAAATGTACTCAAAGTTAGAGATGTGGGGAATGAGCTTGAAACGAATTGGAGGGAACCTAGGAATGGGCATGGTTGCATATTTCCTATTCATTAGATGGATATTCTTTCTAAATCTCTTTCTTTTCATTATTATTTTATTACTCTTGATTCTCCCTAATGTGCTGCTAGAAGTCCCCCGTGATGAAAGTTGTGGCTCAATGAACATTACTGAAAATTTATGCTGTCCAGATTTATACTGGAATAAAACCACTGACTTCAGCAGCTTTTTAGGCTTTTTTCAAGGCAACAATCTCTTTGAGTACAGTTTGTTATTTTTTGGAGCGTATTCTTCTTTTACGTATCATAGTGAAAATTACAAACTATACTACAATCTGCCATTAGCTTATTTGTGTGTCATGTTGACTATTTTTGGGATGAGTCTGATAGCTGTAGTTAGAGCTGCTGTGAGAGGATTCCGTGAGAGAGTTGTAGAAAAAGAGGGCCAATTTTATAGGTATTGTAATCTTGTGTTCAGTGGGTGGGATTATTGTATCAATAATGAAAAGGCTTCAATAACCAAACATAAGGCACTATACAATGAAATAAAGGTGAGTTCCTTTCATTCATGGAAACATAATATTTTTTTTGAAAATTGTTTGTTTCTCAATTCATCAGTTCCTCAATCCTTGCCTAGTCAAATGAGGCATTATTTTCTACTTATATAGAATATTTTCTCTATTTCATTCTTTTTCTTTTTTTTCTCTTCCTTTTTTCTTTATTTATTCTATTTCATTTTATTAATTTCATTTGCTTCTAGCCTATATTTTCTTTTATAATTATGTATTCCAGTACTGCGCATAGGGAACATTGTTACCTTCTGCAGATTTATTTTGTAATATTGACTGGATTGAATAAATTAAATTGAATTGAACTGAATTGAATACGAATTCCTTGTTAAAAGATTTTATCAATTCAATTTCATCTTTTAAAATTCCAATTATAATTGCAAGTCAATCATGATAATTATTATTTTCTATGGTATGGAATTTGATTGATAATCAAAATATTTTATCCTTTCTTCTAGGCTTTAATAGAATCTGAAAAGTATGAAGAAGAACGTCAGAATCGCACTCGAGAGGAAAAATTCAAACTATGTTTGATACGTATATTTGTCAACGTTCTTGTGCTGCTGATTTTGGGTTCCTGTGGTATCGTTATTTTTTATGTCATTCGATTCTCTTTTGACCAAGTTAACTCACGCGATCATGTCCCTATACGCTTGAACCTCTCTACGCTAGACATTAATACTTTAAATCAAATATTCATAGAATTCATGCCTTATATCTGCATTGTTCTACTCAATTTGAGTGTACCAGTTCTTTTCAGGCACCTTATAAGCCTTGAAAATTATACCCCTCCAACTGTAGTCAAAATCACTGTTTTTCGTACCATATTCTTGAGGCTTGCTTCCTTAGCTGTTTTACTGAGCAGTTTCTATGTCAGGATAGGAAAAGATATCGACGATACGGAGTGTACGAATTCAACTCGACCTCTATGTTGGGAAACATTTGTGGGACAACAATTTTTGAAGCTCTACGTAACGGACTTGCTTGGTCAATTTTTTATGACTTTCTTCATAAATTTCCCGAGATCGTTCATTGGACGACGTTCGGAGAGTAAAATCTTCAAATTCATAGGACAGCAGGAGTTTGATCTGTCAAAGCATGTTCTTGATATCGTTTATTTGCAAACAGTCTGTTGGTTGGGTGCATTTTTCACACCTTTCTTGCCATTGTTTGCTGTTTTTGGATCCTTTTTGTTATTTTACATTAAAAAGTTCTCTTGTTTAGTCAATTGCAAGCTGCCAAACCAAGTTTACAGAGCAAATAAATCTTATTCACAATTTATGTTCTCACTATTATTTTGTTATGTCTTAGCAATGATTCCCATAGCATACTCTATTGTAAAAATCAGTCCATCAAAAGCTTGTGGGCCTTTCAAAGGTCTTGATTCACCATGGACTCTCATGGTAGCTACTTTTTTGCGTTTACCATTATGGCTTCAATCAGCCCTATCTTTCTTAGGGACAGCTGGTTTTGCATGTCCCACACTTCTCTTACTCACGTTGTTGCTGTACTATTATTATGCAGTATCGATGGCTAACAAAAATATGGTTGCAGTACTAAAGAATCAGTTAGTGCTTGAAGGTCATGATAAACAATTTTTATTGAATAGACTGAGTGCTTTCATCAAACAACAACAAGAGCAGACAAAATACCATCAGGATTTGAATGATTTCACTTAGTTCACCAAATTTTCTTGTACTTTTATACACATGAGCAGGGTATGACATTAATATTTTGTCACATGTTCTGAATCTCTAGACTGAGAATCCTGAGTAAGCTTTTTAAATCTCAGGGTATCCGATAACGCACAGGAAGCAGTATTTGATACTTACGGGTTTTCTCAGTTACATTTCAATTTCTCTCTTGCTAGTCACTAATTTTGAATTCGAGTTACAAAAAAACTCTGACCCATTTCTCATGACTGATGATTAGATGCATAGCTATTGAGGAAGCACCAAGTTGTGATATTTGTTTAGTCTGATAGTTGTTTATTATACTTACTTCCAATAACATGCTTATATCCTTATAAGATTTGAATTCTAAATAAAGTAAATGTACATATTCTCAACGCACCAAAAGATCTCATGCGATGATTCCAAAGATATCAACCATGGTTGATTAACTAGAGAAGTCTTTTAGTGAAAGCACAAGTAGAATGATATCGATTTTTTGACTAATTTTTGTTGAAACAAGTATGTGATTTGAACTATGCAAGTATATCCAAAAACAGAATCTCTATGTTTTTGAGAACTGACTCCATGATATGGTTTTGAACAATTATGAATATTGTATGTAGGATTGTAACTTGAGGCTTAAGAAATTTGTAATAAATACTCTAAGTTACTTGAAAACCACTACAGTTTTTTGACCGCTATTTTGTACAAATATAATTGATAGACTATTGCTTATCAAATTGTCAACATTTTATAACAATATTCGTAATTTAAAAATAGAATAAATCACTTGCCACAATCTGTTCTGTCTCCTTTTTCATCAGGTAGCTTCTTCTTTGTCTACTGTTGAATGAAGCTGAAAAGGACAACCAATAATGAACTTATTTTTAATGATTGCTGTCTACATATTTGAAGAAGAGTACTCACAGCTTCAGCAATATCAATCCAATCAAACGCAGCTATGAATGGATCATTTTTTGAAGGAAGTTTATCATAATTCCAATATGTCAATTCTGTGAAAACTCCGTTTGCATAAATATGACGCTCTTCCTCTGCTTCTGGTTTCTTGTACTCAGTAAATGTCACTCCTTTGTATCCTTTGGGAACAGAAACCTTCTTTCCATCAAGGGGATGGCCTCTAAAAGTTGCTTTGAAATCTAGAATATGATTTGACACAATCTACAATTCTTGACATAATATGTAGGTTGATTGTGTGATGAGGAATTTCTAAGCCACAAATCAGATCTCTTATTCACTCTCATGTGACAAGAAGAAATTATAAAAGTATCAGTTAACCTACAGTACTCACATTCATCGTCTATCTTTCTGATGTAAGGTTTGAAATAAGCCTCAACATTGGCTGGTCCATCAGCATCAATGTGGCAAGGCATAGAATGCATCTCAGGTTCCTTGGCGCTTGCCAAATCCTCTTGTTTTATGTGTAATTGAATCGACATTGTTCAGCTGGTTGTTGATTTCTTTGATGTTTACCAACAAGCGCGCTGCCCACGACGACGATTTGGCGCGAAAAACCTTAGGCTATACTTGTGTTGTTACTCATGCCATCAGTTCTCACGCTCGATCTCATACGAGTTTCGCTCTTTCGCTCCGCTTCCGAAGGCCCTCTCGCTCAAAATTTTCGTCCTACTTCCTGAATTTCTTGATCAATCTCATTGCGAAATATTTTGCTCTTCCCTCAAGCCGGAAAAATGTCTATCAACGAAACGAGCCCGCCACGCGAAATTCTAGGGACTTTCGTCAAGGTTCTAGAGACCCTTGGGTATGATTGGCAGCTCTGCTGCTTGACCACAGCGTGCGTGTTTGTCGTAGTGTAGGTGCGCAACAACAAAGAACCATGTGTGGGGTGGGAAAAGAGATGGAAACCCGATGATGGAGACGGAGTACGGAGCAGGACAGAGAAAGAGCGAGTGATCCCGATATTTATGTTTTGCTCGCGTCAAACGTGCAATCTGAACAGCATCATTAGTGAGCAGAAGCTAGTGAACAAGACTCAACAAGACAAGCGGGATTCTGCGAGATCACTCGGAGCAAGACTCGCGTATGTGCCCCAGTAAACGCGCGCAATAAACAATTTCTGGAGAGCGCTCAGATACGACGCGGCTGAAGCGTTATGAGAAAAACCAGAGCCAGCGAAAGTTGCGCAGCCGAGAATCAAAACCGCTAGCTATTATTGTCATTGTTCAACAACTGCCTTGGCCCAGCGACGTCAAGCATGTACACCGTCCCAAGACCCTTCAAAGAGAGGCGATCGTTCGGTTAGTAGCGTACTCGTATTCGTCAATCTTTGCCCGCACCTCGATAACGAGCAACATTCATAATTGCTGCGCACTATCGGTTTCCGCTCTACCCAACGTCCATTCATTCCCCCCTTTATTATACAGATTACCGCGTCGCAGAAGTCAAGAAGATAAGAAAGGAGCACCCAGAAAAGATACCCATCATAGTTGAGAGGTACTATGCTGAGAAACATTTGCCACATCTCAACCAGACCAAGTATTTAGTACCGGATCATTTGACAGTTGCTGAACTCATACGGATCATCAGGTGAGGTTCATCTGTACTTTTGACACTTTTGTGGAGTTTCTGCTTGCTGAGAGTTGGTTGTAATTTGTCTCCCTTTGTCATTTTCTAGGCAACGACTGCAACTGAATCCTACACAAGCATTTTTCATGCTTGTCAATCAGAAAAGCATGGCCAGTGGTAGTGCTACTATGGGCCAAATTTACCAGAGCGAGAAAGATGAAGATGGATTCTTGTACATTGTGTTTGCAAGCCAAGAGACTTTTGGCTCACGACTGATGAAATTTTAAACCTAAGTGGGGCTACTAGCTCAAACAAAGCCCCATAATATTAGCTGTATCAACGACAAGAGGCAAAAAATGATTTGCCTTGAATGTGCAAATATAATCAAACAAGAGGTGATCCACATTAATCTTCATTTTATATAGAGACCATGGTCGACAAATAATTTGTAATGAATTTTCCCTGACAAGGATCTTCTTGTGTGTACATCTAGTAGTTCTGCTCAAAGTCAAGTACTCCATGTATCTTTTTTCTACCATTATTATTTTGTGACAGTAACATTAGCTGTTGAGCAATGTATGCCAGCAGCATTGCACTCAAATTAGAATAGTTACCTTCAGTTGAAAGACACTCTTGAATTGTGCCTTTGTCTCGACTTGCTCTCCTTTTTACAAAATATCGTATGTTTTGTCGCTCAAGCAACGGTACCGTGTATGGAGAATAAACCATTGGCTGTGTTTGTTAATCTTAATGATAACGTGAATGTAATGATTACATACAGATGAATAAAATTAATGTTTTTTCTACAATTCAATCTCATACGTCACTGTCATGGCCAATTTGACAAAAACTACCATTTTCTCTTTTGCCGTAACGTTAAGAAATTCAGAAAATTCCACTGCTGTAATGTTGAAAGAAATTACGATCAATTTTGTTGAGGGCGTGATCTGTAAATTGAACCAGAAGCTTTATGTTGAATCGAGTGTGCGCATCCCTCAATCGTGCTAAACGTCGCTTATCAAGCGTGTGCAGCTCTAGAAACCTAAATCCATATCCTTAAAGTGATCTATGCTATAATAATAGATCGTGGGCTTACATTGCAAATTGCGGCACACGCGCGCGTGTTTTGATGCCAGCGATCAAGCGAGCGAGTATTGCACTTTGGTACCCAACGTGCTTGACTTGCTTATCGCGACACGGGTGGGAGGTGCGAGTGAGAGAATCGCATCTCGGCGTATCACGTCACACCGATCGTGAGCATGAACTCACGTTTGCACTCGCGTGAATGAATGACAATAAATAGTGGTGCAATATTGAAACTCAACTCTCTGCCTCTCCTACTACACATAGATACGAGATCTCGACGCAAAGGAATATGTAACTCAAGGGAGTTGAGGGCCCAAAGATATTGGAACTTTGCGTTGAAACTGCCGGTCAACCAATAAAATTGCTTTCAAATTTTCTCAGCTCAATATCTCAGAGCCAGTGCCCGTAAATAGTCATGAAAGACTTTTGCTTGAATCATTTAAAAGCTCTTCACGCGAACTTTGAAACGCATGCTCAGTACCTTTGTTCACTGCGATTTCTACGCGTTGAGCTGGCAAACAAAAAAAAATGTGAACCAACTAAAGTCACTCACAGCCGATGCACTTCGGAGTGGTCGTCATCTATCGAAGAAGCTTGAATGATATTGTACGGTAGAAGAGTCTACTATTAAGTTCCCGATGGATCAGTACGACGTAAATTAGTTTTGCAATCAACATGCCACTTCATTTCTCCAAAAGTCAAAAGGGGCTTGTGCCGTTCTGGTTTGGAACCGTCCATTTCAAAGCTCATCAAAGAAGCTTGAATATCCAGAGGGATACATAAATAACGTAAATAAAGTTCGTAAGATTTTGCGCGTATAGAGTGATTCTCTCTCGCCTTCTTTTTTCTTGCGTGGTTTCTTACGTAATTTTTTCTTTTTTGAGACTCCTGAGTGGGAAAACTATAAACCAAAGTATCTGAACGTTTATTGTAACATACGTTATGTAGAAGAATTAAATGCATCGTTCAATATTGGTTGTTCTTTTAAAGATCCCGTCACCCGCGAGGCAATTAGCGAATAATTGAAGGCTTTTTTGGAGAATGAGCTTATTCTCACCTCAACTTTGGACCCACATGTATCTTGGGGACATACATAGGTATACTGTGTATGCTCATCTTCAGGGTCCATGTCTTTACGACATATTTCTACCCCGATATATTAGTCCTCGTGGTCCATTGAGCCCGTTTTTCCGTTGAATGACAAAACCCGGGAGTCTTTAGGTATTTTGCTCTTAGTTCACAATCGTGAAGCCAGTTACTTGAAGAAGAACAATTCTTGGTAAAAATGCTTTATCTCAATTTTCATTTTTTGAAAGGAACAAAATTTGAGAGTAATCAAAAATCGGGAAATAATATAAATAATATTCCCAATAATAAAATCTTATTGACTATTGTTCTAAATCAACATTTTTTTGTACAATATCTTATGTGACCTACTTAACAAATAAATATAAAAAAATTTTGATATACAACCAGTAAACGTATCTAATCTATTCCTTCTTTCTTTTCTTTGATTGCTTCCTGTAAAGAATTATCGGAGATGAGCAGGCTAGTTCATTGGTATATTAGATCATGTGATACATACCTTGAACCTTTCATCAAAAAGTGATAATTCAGCTATGAGATCAGTAATGGCATTCATGAAAGCATCATGTGGTGTATAATCTGATGTAGTTTGAATTCTAATGACAAATTTGTGCTCCAGAGGATGAGGTATCTTGTAACCAGCAAATAACACTTGGGGATCTTTGAGTAGTTGGCTAAAATGAATGGATTATTTGTAAAATCCAAGTCAAGAAGACATAAAATGGTAAACTCACTTCCTGATCATGTTTCCTAGGGTGTGATCCTCTTTGTTGACGGTAAAGATGGCTGCATTTGGGACCTTGGTATCTTGCTCTTTGATGATTCTATGAAGTTGAGGAGATTAAATTTAATATTCAATGATAATAGTAGACAAAGTCATGATAAAGTATGACTTTGTCTAATCGGCAACGAGGCTATGTGAGTAGATTGTTACAGAAGACTGGCAAAAAGAAAAGAAGGTCACAAAAATGTCAACGATGAAGGTAGCAAGCAATGTTTGAATACTGTGAAAAAGGTTTAACACATTGAATATAGGTAAACATACTTCTTCTCTCCTTCGTAGAGCAAGAACGATTCAAAGGTGGGTGGTGCGTTCATGATCACTTGTACTCATTCAATTCAACTGTCTAGATGGGAAAAAACACTAGATGATCATAGAAAAAATTGAATCAATGTTGCAAAAATACGGCAACAGTGATCACTGGTGATCACTACTAGAGGGTCACTGGTGATCACTGATGAGTTCGGCCGGTCAGCGTCTGCTGCGTCTGCATCGGCGACGGCGAGACTAGCGGCATCTATACCCAACAAACAATCATATATGCACATGTTGACGGAACTGCTGCAGTCAGTGAGTTGCAGTGAGTGCCCATGAGTGCCAGTCAGTGCAAGTCAATGCAAGTGCGAGTGCCGAAGAGGCACGGAAGAGGTTGCACCGTTGTGCAGTGTGGGTCCGGTATAAATGGGTATAGAATAGGAGGAGAGTACACTCGGGTTTTTCGGGGCCCAGACAGCGCCATATAGTCCAGTGTGTCCGCTGGTCTTGGAGTTGGAGGGAACTCCGTCATCTCAACAGGTATACAAATTACAGATACTCGTGCATGAATTATTTTCGAATTATTTTTTCACCACTCGGAGACAGAAGTACGTGCTTCTCTCTCGCTCCGACGAGCGGAACCCACGCGTACTTTCTTTCCCTCGGAGTAAAAAGTATAATACGCTTCTAGGAAGTGAGGAGGATCACCCCCTCTCGGGTTTTTATCACCCGAGAGGGACCAAGTGTGTTCTATAACCTCCATTGCGATTCATTTACACTTCGGTAAGCCTTACCTTTCACGTGGGACTGTCCCCTGTGGGGGGAGTCCAGTCCACCCGCACGTTCTGCACCGTCTAAACGGTGTCTGTAAAAGTAAACCGAGCTCGCCGCGGACAAAATCAAAGTTGCAGTTTTGGTCATCGTGCTTGAGTGCGCCCGAGTGCCTGGGCATTGGATTTGGACGAATGCGTCGATCGCTGCTGGAATGCTCCTAGAATCCTCGTGCAGGTCTTGGACACACGTCTTGGATCATTGCCTCGCCGTACACTTCTCTATTACCTACGTATACCCGGCGTGGGGGATGGATAGTAGAAGGCGAACTCTGAGCTGAGCTTACGTGGGTGTGTCTATGCACAAATGACCGAAAAGGCCATCTCCAGAGCTACGTGACACGGATATACCCCTGACATCGCGCGGAGACATTCGTTTTCGTTTAGAGAGTACATTTCTCCTTGTTTTAGAGCTGTATATCATCGTGTGATTTATTTTGCGTACACACCCTTGCATGCATAGCAAACTGCGTAAGCCGCGCGTACCTAGGTACCTGGAGAACATGCGGTGCGCGGTTTCGCCCAAATCGTCACGGCTGCGCGATCGTGCTCTGCACGGATTCTAGAAGCTTATTATTGCTACGATGAAAAAGTTTTGAGCCAAACCCAAGGAGCAATAGATGCGGTACTATAACCGCCCGTGCATATTTTCACAAGTGGACCCGCGAGTATCGAGACGAGTGTACCTATATGCACCGGACGAGAATTTGCTCCACACGTATAGAGGGCAAACGGGACCATAACAGGCCTATACTCATAGGATATTGCTTCCGATTTGCCAAGAGGCGGCTCAGAGGGGCAGTCACCTTGTGCCTGCCCGGTTCAGGGGTTCTGGTTCCCCGCCCCCTGGACCCTTCCAATAAAGTAAACTCGCGCAGAGCAGCAGATAGACTGCCCAGAAGCCTCGCCAGAAGCCACCGCTGTTCGCTGCTGCATTGCTGCCGGTCGCTGCTCCCGTTTCGACCTCGCGGCCGCTACCACGACTACCTATATCTTGATCGAGACTCATATACCGTGCTTGGCCTCTTGCTGCGCGACTCCTATATACCTCGTCTTCGTCCTTTTGCAGCTTATTCATCCGGCGATTTACCATGAACCATCTCGCGCACTCGCTCGCCCAGCTTCTCGCCGCGCGGCCGCCCTCCGATCATCCCACTCAAAACCGGACACCAATATTGCTCTCGTTCTCTTGTTGCCCCGCGTATACCCACACCTCGCTCTGCAAGATGCGCCTCTTGGCGTATGCTGATATACACATACCTTCGGATCTATACCACAACGCCGATTTTCCCGATTCTCGTGCAAACATTTCAGTTTCGTCTCTCGGTCTCGCGGCTCTCGATTCGTCATCGAGTCATCGAATTGCTCATCACTCCAAGCTGGTCTCGCGCGCCTGTTCATTATTTTCGAATGTCCTACTGGTTCTCTCGAAAACCGAACATCGTATTTGACGTGACCACGCATGCTTCGTATTTTCCGCCAAACCTTTCAATTTTCATGTCCTATGTTTTACTTTTGAATAGTAAGCTCTAGTTGAATTTTCGTCAAATTGCGAGACTTACTATTTTGAAATTACGAAAATACTTTGGGATGCTCGGTTCCCTCGTCGGTTCCCCAATTTTCCACATACCCTCGACACCAGTGTGCACTCAGAATAAGGCAATAGGCAATTCCGAATTACACCATGGAATTTCTCCATGTGATAGGGAAGAATATTCTGCTCAGATGGTCTCTGAAAATTCATTTATGAAGGAGTAATTTCATGCAAAAATGCGAGCCTTCGCGTCATTTTTTGGCCGACCACTCTAACCATATTGAATTTCCCTCGATTTCTGTGGCAGCATCAAACCTTGACAA
>JAPYYZ010000976.1:0-24347 GCA_030522705.1 Eretmocerus eremicus
TAATGCCAGCGCTCGCACAGGGCGTTGCTCCTGCAGCCGGGTCTGCGCCTCGCGAATTCCGCCCCGTTCGCGAAACTGGTGAATCGGCGCGTGTCGAAACCGATGACTGCACTCACGAGTCGATCGCCATTGTGACACGAGAGTACGTCGTGCGCGACGATCGTCCTCGTCCACAGCGGTCTGGAGAGGTTGGAACGCGACTTCCGGCTCGAGGTTTTTTTCGTCCGTTGTGGGAGTCGGTAACGGTCGAATTTTGAATTCGTATCCCAACTTTGGAAGTTCGAGGCACGAAGAGAGCTTGTGACGGGCCCGTGGCAGCGCCCGAGAGGGATGACGGTTGGAAAACGCGCGCGTCTTTCGCGCCTTTTTCCGTTGGAAAAGCTTCCCGCGGGCCGGATCTCTCGGAGAGCGGCGGTTGGGCCTTACGCATTCGTGAGCGGATGCCGGGCAGCGCCGCGCGGACCAACGGCGGACAGGTTGTTGCCGCGTGCATGGGCGACGGTCAGGTGGTTTTCTCTCGCTCCTCTCGTCGTCATTCGCGCCGATCGCTTCGCAGGTGGTCGCTGACGCCGCCGGCCTATTATTAGCTATCGTGGCCTCTTTGACTCGGACCGTTCCGCACCATCCTCGCGATTCAAGGCCAGAGCGACCGAAACACGCGTTCGATGGTCAAGAAGCTGCCTAGGAGGGCGAGGCGGTGTCTGATTCGAGAATCTGCAAGCGCTGTGCCTTGATTTATTGTGATTGGAAGAGAAGTATTGTTGAGACTCGATGTAGCGCTTCCTTATTTGGATAATCGATCAGCCAGACGAGGCTATCAATGTACCTACTTATTGCTCAATTATCCGTGTGCTTGTTCGGCACTGCTCCTTCCGCGCAAGTCGATATTTTGCATTTGCAACAGTTCGTTCAATAGGACTTGACCTTCGTATGTTGATAAGAGCGACTAATGGGAGAAAACAGGAAGACCGTTTTGGACACGCTCGGTAAATTAAATTATACAAGCGTGATGTTTATGCATCGACTCCTTACAACTCTGATTTTAAATAAAAGGCATTCGCAACTTGAGACTGTAAACGTTATCCTTATCAGTTGCTTGACATTCCCGTAAAACGTTCGTCATTGATGACTCATTACTAAAATTTCTGTCTCTCTGACATATTTTTCCTCTTAAAGACCTCTGTCTCGAAGATCTCCTGAGAACTTTATGTTAATTCTTTTCAGTTTTCAAAAACAACGACTCGCAGTTTTTCTGAAACACCTAATATTCATTTCTTTAGATTCTCTCGTTTATCTTGAAACGTTACTTCCAACGTACCGAATGGTTGTGCAATTGCCACATGATTTTTCATTGTTTGAACTGCTGGAATGCCACGAATGTAGGATGACTCATCGATCAGCTGATAAGGAGTAATTATCTCCAGCTCCTGGAGTATGCAGACGGTGATGAGATTTCATTTAAGTATTGGATTCCTATTACTAGCGCGATAACAATTACTCGAACGTCTTATTACTTTTGCAACTTATTCATTAATGAATACATTCAGATGCAAAGCAAGCATGAAAGTATATCTAGTGTGAATAATTCAAGTTTCTTGCGCTAGTTTTCTATGACAAAGCTCTTCTAAGATGAGCCCAAAGCAAAACTAATACGAGACATTCATGACTCGAAATCCTCCACCAAATCTCTATTTGAAGTTCCGAGATATCTCGGGGTTGTTAGTAGAGTTACTGTTGTTTATACTAGAGCAAATCCTTGCTCACAAAAATTATTATTTTATTGAACCGTTGCTCCTTCTTGAAATGATTTGAACCCTAAATATACGGGACCGCAATGAATACACGTAAATTATGCCCGATCACACTGACAAAGCTTTGAATGGTCAGCTCCTCCGGTACTTCATTCACTTTTGTACAATTTTATCATCAACCATATGATGGGTCATTTTCCTCGGAGAATCTATTCGAAGTGCATTGATACATAGCTACACATGCTCGAAATTGATCAGTTCGAGTCTATGTACTTTATTGAATTAGAGATACTCTGTCGGCAATCCAAAAGCATTTATTTTTTCTACTTCTCGTACAGAGCACCAACTTTGTTGATGTGATCCGGACGCTATATTCATTACAGAGCGGAATCCAACGGAACTCTGCGCATCTTCGGTTTTTCTAGTAGAATCCCGCTACACGTGTCGAGCCACTGGCGTCTCCACGTGGTTGAGTCGAGAAAATGAGTATCTCTGAGGAGTCGTTGACTTCAAAAATTGACCTCTTGTGTAACAAGTTTTCTATGCTACCTCAAATTAGACGATCGGTTGTTCTGTGCATTTTCTCATTAGCAAAGATTTTATTTGTTTCGAACAATTTGATCAGTTCTTGTCAAATGATAATTCAATCACTCCACATTGATGAGGCTAATGATAGAGATATCCTCTGAACTCCTTGTATAAAAAGACGAATTGCCCAAAAGTTTTTGAAAAAAATAGCTGTGACTTAATCTGCATATTTTTGCTAATAGTGAAGTAAATGGAATATCATAACTTTTTTCATCTTTTTCTTCAAGGTGAGCATACCTGATCCAAGTTCTGTAATTAAAATTTCTATTTAAAAAGTTATGAAAAACGGACATTCTTTGGCGGGATCTGATTGCAATTCACACGAAAAAAAGATGTTATCGTACGCATAAGCCGATCTGATTGATTCACTATATCTGGTTATTTTGGACAAGTTGAATAATCGTCTGAATTTATTCCACTACGGCATGAGAATCTTCAAATGAGGTTCACCAAGAATGAGTAGCATTATAGATGCACCGCATATATCCGCTATTTGATTTTGTCATGTAGGAATTGCAAGTTTTGGCCAGTACTTGAGATGATCCGTGATGATCACGATGCACCCAGCAAAAACTCCCAGTATGATCGGTGCATTTATTTTTCTCTAGAACTTTGAGAATGGAATGACTGTGGTGTCATCGTTTTGAACATATTCGTATTGCTCTTAAGTTGCTCGCTTCGTAAGTGTGACACGTCATTTTGGAGTTTCAGCTACCCTCATCGTGGTGATTCGCCTCTCTGCAGTGAAAACGTCACGCCGGCGCGGAGGAAATCGTGGCGGGTCGCGCAATCTGCGAAACGTGCTATATCAAAGGAGGGGATTTCCCCACCCGCGATACGCGTTCTCCCGTACACGGCTGAGACAGTCAGCGGGGGCACCGGGCAGGGTTGGCTTTGCCCGTGCCCCGTCACCGCGAGGGGAGTCGCGGCGGGAGGGGGCGACCGGCTCTACCCGCGTATAACACCGCCACCACCGGTTCGCGAGCTCGCATACCGGTGCTGGACGTGAAGAGCACCACTCAGTCTCTCTCTGTACATATAACATAGTCTTTTTTACAGTTTCATCCAAGTTTTGCCGAAGCCCGGCAGCCTTTTTTATACGTTTTTATACTTGAGAGTAAGTTGCTGCCAGTCAGTGTTTTTTCTGCGTTGTAGGAATTTCTATCCGAACTTGAGGATCGCGTGTGCATTCATACTTCTCATGGACTGGAGTGCCTCGATGGTTCTTCTGACCAAGTGATACAAGTTTAGTGGGTGTTGACAGCAGACAGTTTTGTTTCGTGCAAAGTGGCTGTACGAAAGCTGTTGGCTAGTGAATAATTTACCTTGCGGATCCTGCTCCACTGTATTCGCCTCCCTAATTATCCGGATGTGCTAATTGGACATGCAAGCTCTTCTCTCTTCACATCGCCCAAAAGAGTTTTTATTCAGAATGCCGCGAACGCATTGCTGGCCAAGCGAATCGAGCAAGCATCCATTTTCTGCAACGCGTCAGTGGCTAGCAGGACTCGTGCGGACTCGTGCCCATTTTGAAGGATTCGCGCAGCACGTTTTACCTCTCCTGTCTCGTCTCTTACGATTTAAAGATCATGCGTTGGACAGTGCCAAGAATTTTTTTTGGTCGATGATTCTAAATTCTCGTAGATTGGGAAAATCAGCGCTTGCTCTTGCCAAAGTTACCTCTTGGCTTCCAGCGTCAAGAACAAAAATTTCTCAATTCGAACACACATTATTCAAGCTCGAATTTTGAAATGACTCGTTTCTTTCGACGGCTTCAAGCAACTGATCCATCGGATTTTTTTCAAATTCATGTGCGGAGAAGTATGTCTCGTTTGAATCCACCGTGTCTCTTCTGGCTGAAAGGAGCAAGAGGAGCGAGCGAGACAAAGAGAGCGAGCTGGCTCGCCGGCTATCGACCGTTGGACGCCGGCGCTGGGCGGGGCAGGGTGCGGTTGTGACGCGCCTGGAAAGTTCCTCCGCTGCTGCTCTTCCTTCGCTCCTCCAGCATCCATTGCTTCTCTCTCATCCTCTTCCTTCCTCTCTAAATATTTCGGGCAATGTGGAATCTCGCGGCCTTTGTTTTCCTCTCTTCGCTGCTTTTCCTCTGCAAAGCCTTGAAATTTGTTGCGAAAAGAGGCGTCGGTTGCCATTTTGGCGCAGTGTACCGGTCACGTGAGCTCAGCACATTCTCCATCTGTCTCCGTTCCATTTGCTCCGCACGCCGGTTCGGTCGTTGAAAAAACGGCTCAGAGAGCTTGCTGCTACAAAATCATCAACAAACGTGTGCGTTTCACAGATTCGGATTCTTGAACTGAGTTTTCGTCTTATGAATTGATTGGAAACACTCTACTTCCAGAGAGCACACTTAGATACTTCCTTGCTTGATTCGGACCCAGTGGTTGAAACCTGTATGGAAAGTGTTCTCGTAGGATTTGTTGAAACTAGACCGACGCTCATGAATCACAACCACAATTTTTACAGATGATTCGTTCGTAATAATTCTTCATTTAGTCTGGAGTTGATTTTTTTGTAGTAAAGTATGATGATTTCAGTAGGGCTAGCTAGTCAACTGACTATGTGGAATAGAAGGAAGGGATTCTGCCGATGAAAGCGACCAATCATTGAATTCGATCTAGATATGAATATCTCTTTAAACCTGAATAAGACAAAACTATAGATGATACTAAATTGTTGAGAATATTTCATGGGTATATTATTAAATGGGCGCGATCGAAGTCCAGCGACCCTCGGAAGTTATGCGATTCGTTAGTTTTGGGCTGCACTGGGAAACACCTTGAAACATGTCTGTTAAAATATTAAAATGTTGCTTGGACCAATACTAATTGCCTTGTCATTTGTTTGTTTCAGCTTTGAAAAACCCACACATTCACCATGTGCGACGACGAAGTTGCTGCGCTCGTAGTTGACAATGGCTCCGGTATGTGCAAGGCCGGTTTCGCCGGAGATGACGCTCCCCGTGCCGTCTTCCCCTCGATCGTGGGCAGGCCCCGTCACCAGGGTGTGATGGTCGGCATGGGTCAGAAGGACTCGTACGTCGGAGACGAGGCCCAGTCCAAGCGTGGTATCCTCACGCTCAAGTACCCGATCGAGCACGGTATCGTCACCAACTGGGACGACATGGAGAAGATCTGGCACCACACGTTCTACAACGAGCTGCGAGTCGCCCCCGAGGAGCACCCGGTCCTGCTCACCGAGGCCCCCCTCAACCCCAAGGCCAACCGTGAGAAGATGACTCAGATCATGTTCGAGACGTTCAACACGCCCGCCATGTACGTGGCCATCCAGGCGGTGCTGTCGCTGTACGCGTCCGGTCGTACCACCGGTATCGTGCTCGACTCCGGCGACGGTGTCTCCCACACCGTGCCCATCTACGAGGGTTACGCTCTGCCCCACGCCATCTTGCGTCTCGACCTCGCCGGTCGCGATCTCACCGACTACCTCATGAAGATCCTCACCGAGAGAGGATACTCCTTCACCACCACGGCCGAGCGCGAGATCGTGCGCGACATCAAGGAGAAGCTGTGCTACGTCGCGCTCGACTTCGAACAGGAGATGGCCACCGCCGCCTCCTCGTCCAGCCTGGAGAAGAGCTACGAGCTGCCCGACGGACAGGTCATCACCATCGGCAACGAGAGATTCCGTTGCCCCGAGGCCCTCTTCCAGCCCTCGTTCCTCGGTATGGAAGCGTGCGGCATCCACGAGACCACCTACAACTCGATCATGAAGTGCGACGTTGACATCCGTAAGGACCTGTACGCCAACACTGTGCTGTCCGGTGGTACCACCATGTACCCCGGAATCGCCGACAGGATGCAGAAGGAGATCACCGCCCTCGCGCCCTCGACCATGAAGATCAAGATCATCGCTCCTCCCGAGAGGAAATACTCCGTATGGATCGGAGGCTCGATCCTTGCTTCCCTCTCCACTTTCCAACAGATGTGGATCTCCAAGCAGGAATACGACGAGTCAGGCCCATCCATCGTCCACAGGAAATGCTTCTAAACAACTCGAGCTTTCCAAAGTTACTATTTTTTATTACTCTTGTTCGCGCACGAAAAACAGGCGACAAAGAGGCAAATCAAGAGCGACAGACCAGTCATTTTCTATCGTCTCATCCTGTACTGTCTATTTCTTCCTTAGCCTTTCATGTTCACTTGTAAATGCGCAGCACACATCTGAATACCGCTGGAGATTTTCTTTGCCATTGCAGCCATCATTCTCCAATCAGTTTCCTCATGAGACTATTTGTTGGATGATATTTGCAACGCAACGCTGTGCGTTTTAGAAAACCGATTTTTTAGCTATTTATTGTCCGACATTGATTGTATCTCGTGGGAAAAACCTTAGTCCTAGTAGAAGATCAATCATGGCCAAGATTATTTCGTCATCGATTTCGATGTGTGTTGTGCACATGAGTATTGATACGACGGAGAAACGAATCGAAGATGATTATAGGATAGGGAACGCGTAAGACGCTGGCGCGGAGACCGATGTTTGATACTTTGAGGAGCTGTTTACGTAGACATAGCTTTTCCATGCATTCGATTGACAGTCTTCGTGCTGAAAAAGTGACGGGATGAATGGAAAGATAGAAAACGCGTTTTTTTAATGAGCGCAATCATTCCAGAGAATTCTTAATGATGATTCAAAGGCGAAGAGAAAGGGTGGGTGGAAATTAGGCTCCTGCTTTTTTAAAATTGTATTCTTATTATTGTATAAGAAAAAGTATGCATGCATGATAAATGTAACCAGCTCAATCATGATTGAAAATGCGAGATAGGAGCTTTGTTTTCACTCGAATACTTGAAGTCTTCATACCCTAGGAACATAGCCAAAGTATTATTATAATTTATTCCCATTGTATTGTACAACACCACCCACGTACTTTCAAAGTGAAAAGACTACTACTTTAGATTTATGGGATTATAAAAAAATAAAAAACTGATAAACAAGCCAATTGTACACTTCTTGTGCTTCTTGGAATGCTTCAAAACAATCATCATGTAAACAACTTGAAAACTCCCCTTGGATTCTTTCTTTTTTTTCATTCGGTTGCTAGCTAGCCAGTCGATGATTGAACATATTGTATTGCGTCTTCTGCAGAATCGAGTAATTTGATTACAGCATTGATTTTTTAAACTTTTGTTCAGAGTATTTCAAAATTTCGCGATAATTGTCAATTTTCAAAGTTTGCACTTTGTGTAATTCCATCACTTTCACTCTTGTCATTCATCATTGTAATTTTAAGAGCCGTGTTTGAAACTTACAATAGTTTTATCTCTAAGAGAAATATATATCGACTAGGTTAATATTTTTGATCCAATAAAAATTATTTTTAATTATGGAATTTGTTTCTGTACGCAGTATTTTACGCTAAAAATTCGATTTCTCAAAAGTAATTTGTTGATATAGCTTTTTAAAGATTCCAGACCAAGATAGTTACAGGAATAAATAGGTGTCTGTCTTCGTCAGTCTTTTGACTAAGTAGTTTGACATTGCCATCTTGTTGACGTACTACATACTCATTTTTTATTTCTTAGTTTTTGGATATTTTCTTCGCACAACTCACTTGAGAATTTTCATTTTCAAATTGAGTATTGATGCAGAGGCAGCTATCAGCCCTTACTAATGTTTTCCCAGAATCGAAGTAATCCGACATTTACTCGAGTGATAAATAATTCTCTTCTGATGAAATGAAAGATCATAATATAAGTTTTCAAACTAAAATTCTTAGTCTTCTCAAGAGGTATAGATGGAATGTAGTGAGGGCGCAAAAGCCCATAGGCACAATTTCTTTCATGATGGCTTGACACAATCAAATGAGGAAGGAAGTGGAGAATCTAAATTTCTGATTAGATTCACTATGAAGTATATCTTGTCAGTTTTTCAGGTAAGTCGCATCACTGCTTTTGTATTGGTGAGTAAGAAGTTGGGAAAAAGTTGGACCTATTTTGATTAAGAGTAAAGAGATTATGCTCATGGTCAATTGAATCCTGAGGGCAAGTGATGAGGAATTGGACACAAGATTCGACTTTTTTCTGTAATTCTGTGCTAAATATGAACTCTCAATGTGAGTGACTCGCAAACATTCACAGCCAAGGACCTTTGGATTTAATTAAATAATATGATAGTAAAGTTAGTGTGCACGAATTGTTACATTTTACGCATCAGAATGATCAAAACATCTCATTGTGAGACGAGCAATGTTTCAGCAGGGAAATTGGAAGATCTCGAATTCAAAAGACCTCACATTTTGGCGCCCTCGGCCATTTTCGCAGCAGACGACAGATCATGTCATGCGCGCTGCCCGGAGCTCGGAGCTCTCGCCAAGATCCTCTCGCTTTCGTTCAGTTTCAGATCATCAGTTTAGATGTGCAGTTGCATTCTTTGAGCTCACTCTCGGGTTCGAGTTCGAGTGTAATTGTAGAAAATTAATTTGTGAAGTCTTTCATGATTCTTGTCGATCAATCTCGTGGATGATGCCGGAGCTCGCCGATGGCGAGCAGTATTCCACTTGGGTAAATAACGATCACACTTTACTTTACGTTCTCTTTCATCTTCTCTTCTGCTATGTCATGGAATCGTTTGAGATTTGAGATATTGCTACCGGAATTGTTCTTGCAACAATAAATTCACTCAACACTCACTTTTCTCTTTTGTTTTGGCTCAAGCTCTTCCAGGGGTGTTGCTCACAACAACTAGGTGATTCCTAGTTGAATGAGCATTTTGTACTTCGTCAAACCACGGTTTGAGTTATCACATGAAATTGTATTCTATGCTGATCTCAATGAAGACTATATGTATGGTCCATCATCATGCGTTTCAGTTGCTAACCCTTATTATCTTATAGCTACTCATACATACAGTATTTTGATAAGACTTTTTTCTTCCTACCGTCTCTCTCAGATCATTAAGAGGAAAAACGTAATTTCAACACAAAATATATCAAACTGCCCCTTACTGATGTACATTTCCTTCTCTCATTATGACTCATGATATCTTTTGTTGATTAAAGGTTGGACTAATCTTTGTATTCAATCTCATCGTTGGAACTGGAGCCTTAGCACTTCCATTTGTATTTAGTCAAGCAGGATGGCTTCTTGGAACTTCAGTTGTTTTGATTTTAGCATTTATAAGGTCAGCCTTGTTAGATATCCTACACTTTGTACACAAGTTATTGAAAAGTAAACTAATTGATTTTTCATTGATTGTAGCTATATTACAGTGACCTTCGTAATAGAGAGCATTGCATCTGCAAATGCCATCATTTCATGGAAGAAGATTCAAGATCGAAACAGAGTAAGCTTCTTCCAGAATTTCCCAGTTACCTAGGCTCACATGATATCTTACCTCCAAGTTGCATAGTACTGGAAATGGTGTTCCATTATCAAAATTTCCAAAAACTCTTTGTAAACTATTTTTCATTCCAGGCTTTGCAAGCATCAGGTGATGCTGGTCATTTGAATTCAGATTCGGAAGATACACCACTAGTAACTGCATCCTCAGAGACTCTCGGTGATGATGATGGTGCTCAGCGTTTTTATGCATTTCAAGAAAAAGTGGAGATGGGTGAAATGGCTTCAATATTTTTCAACAAGATAGGCATAACATTATTTTATGTCTGCTTAACCACATATCTGTATGGTGACCTTAGTATTTATGGTACAGCTGTAGCAAAGTCTGTTACTGATGTTTGTTGCACCTTCATACCTCAAAATTTTTCATGCCACGACAAGATTCCTGATCAAGAAGCTTGTTGGGAAACAAGTAGTCTTAGAAGATTAGATGTGTATAGAATATTCTTGGTGAGTTACTTTTACTTTTGGACAGACCTTAATTAGGTAGAATATTATTCACCAAAATCCTCTTCCTTTTTCAGACTGTCTTCATCATGACATTGGGCCCATTTGCATTCTTCAATGTGCAGAAAACCAAATATTTACAAATATTGACGTCTGTAATGCGATGGTTGGCATTTACCATCATGATCATTTATGCTACAAAGAAGTTGATCTTGGATGGACCTCTGGGAAAGCCGGTCTTAGCCAATACAGCTGGTATGTTTCACGATTCATTTAGAATAGAGATATTGTTCGAATTCAACACACAATATCACATGACGCCTTTTTTACGGTAGTTGTCCCTCTTTGGTTTACGACTGTGCCATATAAAGTCTTTGATTAGGTCTGGATACTATTACTCATAACGTGAGTAACGGCGTTGGAAAGTCGATATACGTATATGAGAGCGAGAAGGCCGACGTTCACAATGCATAAGCTGTGTGCAAATAAAAATATTTTTACATGTACGGCTTCTAACTATACAAACATCATTCGTTCATGATCACAATCTCGTGCGCAGTCTCATTTGATTCTGATGAATCAAAGGACTCTCTAATCGGTCATTTTCTCAGTTAGTCGTAGCATCCGATATTCACAAGTGAAACATCATTATTCTCTCACGAATCGACTACATAATTACTTGTCACTTTACTCCTTTTCGAGTATACGTATTGTGCGAGAACAGTCACATTGAGACTCTTCTGAGTGACCGTTTTTCTGATGACGTTCAGTTTAGGGTCCTCTGATCTGTATTTGAAAATTCAACAGCCAAAATAACGTCAAAGTTCACTGCTTTCTTTTTAGAGTATTTGCTCTGTACGCATCTGTTTCTGGCTCGGTCGGAAATTGGGTGCTTAATCGTCTTGATACGAAAAATTTCGCCGACGAATTTTGCGCATAAGAAAGGGGGAAAGTAGGGATTTGACCCAAAAATTACTTATTCGAATATATTCTATCACTTTTTGACTTGGTTGTAAAACTTTAATCTCTTATACAGCCCTGAAGAGGCCGATATTGAAATCGGCGAAACGTCGGCTTAGATAGCCAAAATAAAGGATGGTCCAGAATACCCACAAATTGAAATTTATTCTTCAAATTCTTCGAACCGCCTGGACACAAATCTTGATTGAAATAATCTTATTCGAATATACCGTATTTACTCGACTACAAGACGCACCAAAAAATCGATTTTAAGCATTCAAAAACTGGGTTGAGTCTTATCTATGATTGTGCTATACATGCGTTTTCTTAGTTTTTTCGACATTTACCCTTCCAAAACATGGGGTGCCTATTATAGTCGAGTGAATACGGTAGTTGGAACATGACTTATTGTGGGTACTTTTCCACCTATTTGGCATCTAAAAACACTTCCCAGATGGGCATAATTTTCCCTCAGTTTTTTCGAAGATGGGTATAGGTAATTTTCCATGTATTTTTGCCACGATAAGGACACGCCACGGTAAAGACATTCTGCATAAAACGTAATCTTACAACCGTGGCGCGCAAAAGATCGCCATATCCGAAAAGATAGCACTTCTTCTCGATTGAATCAGTCTGTAGAAAAAATTCCCGGGCTTTAATATTGCATGGCGTTCGAGAGCCGTCGAGCCACAGTAAGGCCAGCTGTTTTCTTAATTTTCTATGAAAATCAAAAAAAAATCATTCTACCGCGAGTTGTTTATGAAACTCCCCACTCTACCGCAGTGGTGGGATTTTATTCTGTGATCTGTGAAGATCAAATAACCATTATCACCGGGACTGTAGACGGGATGTTATTCCAAGAATTTGCAATTCTTCGACAAAATCCATGCTCCGCTTTAGTGTTTTTATTTGTAGATTATACCACTGGAAATATGTAAATAATTTTTACGACATGCCAATGTAAAAACATTTTGAGCATGTATGTCAGACTGAAGTCCGCGTGAGACTTGAGTATTTGCGTTATAGTTTTTCTCTCACTGAAATCTCGATCAATAGGAAGACCAATACTAAACTCACATATCTACAGAAAAAGGTGTGAATCCCTTAAAATTTATTATTCTAATTTCAATATTTTCAGGTCTTCCAAGTCTTTTTGGTGTATGCGTATATTCATTCATGTGTCACCATTCTCTCCCAGTGTTGGTGGCGATGATATCAGATAAGTCCAAGTTGAATAAATCGATAGGTTTGGATTTCATTTTAATTGCCGTTTTCTACTTGTTATTAGCTCTCACGGGCGTTTTTGCTTTTGACCATTTGGATGATATTTACACTTTAGATTTTGGTCCGAGAAACTGCTCAACTAACGAGAACTTCTATTTGGTTTTGATGGAGTATTTTCTCGCCTTATTCCCCGTGTTCACGTTGAGCACAAATTTTCCCGTGATTGCCATAACATTGAGAAATAATTTGCAATCTCTCTTCCTTCGAAATAATGAAACGTACAATATATGTTTGAGCAAGCTCGTTTTCCCCCTATTAGCTGTAATACCTCCCTATTTCGTCGCATTGTGCGTTGAAAACCTTTCGGTCCTGGTGAGCGTTACTGGCTCATATGCAGGGGCCGGAATACAATATCTAATCCCGACTCTTCTAGTTTACAACGCTAGAAAACAGACTGTCGCGGTAATTGGACGAGGCGTAACTAATAAGTTCACCAGTCCATTTCATCATAAATACTGGATTGTTTTCATCGTACTTTGGGCAATTGTCTGTATGTCGTTTGTGACTGTACATCACGTAGAGAGATACTTTGAAATCGGCTTTCAACAATATTGGTAGTTTCAACGGCTACGATAGATCTTTTTATCCATTTACCCGCTACGTTTTATTTGCGCAGTCGAGGATCTATGCTCGGAAATTATGGTACAGCGTAGCTGACTTTGTTTCCAAGAACTCTATAAGGCTGATTCTTTTTCCGTTAAACGTTTTAAGCATTTGGGATGATTTGATTTCTGTGATAAAGAGACTCGATGTAGAATGATACTGTTGACAATAGGTCTTCATTTTTACCGTATCCTACTTCTCATGGCAGTGAAACTGTAGATCGAACCAAAAATTCAGGATTAAAAATGAGAGTTTGCATGAGAAACTCTTCCTAATTTTTTGAGTTCCGCGTACAATTGTATGAAAGAAACGAGAAGAAGGAATTTCGTTGTAGAATGTGTGCCGGAAAATCGATTTTTTCACAGGTTTAGCAAATCGGCGTAATTTTTTTATAGATCTATTATGTTGAAACGATTCTAAACAACGTAATGAAACTAAATGATGTTTCTTTCATTTAAATTCAATTGTGCTTGGCCGATAATCATCATATTTTAATATTGTATTATGTATACTATCGGATTTCTCTTTCAAATGACAATAATCTGTCCAAGGTCTCAAAATATTTGATAATGTGTAACGGGACTAAATTTAATTTTTTGGCATTCTGTGCGTGAAAGTTGACTTTATGCCGCGCCTGCGGCTCGGGCTGGAATCCCATCACTCGGATGCGAAAAGAAGTTTTTACGCCCTTGTATCGAAATGTACTACTGTAAGGTTTGTTGAGACTAGATTATGCATGAATACTCTCAAGTCAATTATTCGTAAGATGATTTTGTGTAGTTATTGGTTTGAATAGCAAACGTCATGTGAAGGTGAAAATTCGATTTGTCGCTAATCCCAACATTAAATAATGGTTTTAGTTACTGTTGACGTGGTAAGAATCAAACTAGATGTTGAGTTGCTGTAAGAAAGAGACTAATTAGTCATTTGTTCAATTTTTTTTGATCCTGATGAATAGAATAGGTACCATTTTAACGTTACCTATATGATGATACTGTTTGATGGCCGTGTTTAATGTAGATGATCATTATATTTGTTCATGAGGTGTCATTCGTGTATAAAAAGTATAACTTTTGATAGTTTGTCTGTGAAAGATGACTTTGCACACGGCTTGGCAGCTTTCCCGCACAAATTGTCGAAGAATGTAATTCGATATACAGGCGTAAGACCTATTTTTCGTATTCTCGCGACAACTCCAAAACACATCACTCAGGTGCGAAAAAAAAGTTTCACGCCCTTGTAATAAAATATACTATTTCTTGACTGTCAACAGAGCAATGCGTCTGTGTTTTACTCGCGAGTCCATTTTTTATTAGGTACTGTGACACTTGATAAATGAGATGAGTTGCATGAAATGTTGAAAGGGATTGATGTTTTATGAATTGCAGTACCGTAAATACATGAATTTCGAAAAGGTGAACGCAATATTATACCGAGTCTAAAAAACTGTACCTCAAAATCTATAGGTTGTAAAAAAGGCACTATGAAAACAAAATAATTCAAACTTTCCATGTGCTTTGCAAACTTTTTGCGCTTTTTTTAATTGGTATTGACAGTTTGAAGAAGAGAAAGTATCTTGAAGAATAGAAATATGCTATGTGCAGAAATTTTCTGATTTTTTTTTGTAATACATGCGCTGAATACAATACGAGCTTTGAAAATGGCAAAAATCGTGATTTTTTGCGAATATAGTGGCAAACACTCTCGAGTATTACGATTTTTGCCACCTCAAGGCTGGTATTCTTTTTAGCGCATGTATATGAAAAATAGTTGCACATAACATTATTTCTGTATTCTTCAAGATGCTTCTTCCACCAAGAGATTCCCAATCTCCATCTGAGAGAAAATTATACGCGATTCAATGAAGAAAATAAAAATAAATTGAAGAATATCTTAGAACTTTATACATTACTAATATCATCTTTAAAAAACGCAAAAAATTCAGAGTTTTCTGCTCTTGACAATACTTCTTTCAAAACTTCTTTTGATCCACAGGTTCTGAAATACACGGGTTTGTTTGAAGCTGGGGTGATCTTGCGTTCAGTTTTTCGAAAATCTACGGTGCTATTTATAATTCTTAGTGGGGCGTCCTTACGATGAGGTCTTGCGAAATACCGTATTCGAAATGCTTCAAACTATACCGGTTTCAGAGAGATTTTTTCCATTTTTCTCAGTTCCATGAACAGTATCCTAATGAATTCATCGATTGTTTTTTTCCTGATTTTTTGAGATTTTGTATGGATTGAAATTGAAATTTTATCACGGGTTGTAGCTCGAGACTAATCACCTTTTTGAATTGTATACGCACCTGTTATATATACATGTACATCAAGAATATACTTTAAAAGATTCGAATGCTCACGATGAAAGTACTACATTTATGAAAACGATATTCACAGAAATTCAAAAACAATGCTAGATGACTTCAAACTCCGAAACCGAGAAAGTTTTTATATGAGACTTTGAACCTTATGTGGATTTCAAGTAAAGCTTGTAACTACTAAATTAATGAATCTCGCAAAATTTACGCGTGAAACGCAGTAAAATGATAACAATGGAGGAGACTGAGAATCTATAATTTTAAAAAAGTGAGCTCGAGTTCTGTTTTGACATACTTACTTTTTGGCCTGGTATACCCTAAGCATCACTTTTTGACTCAATACCAACTACCATTCATGGTACGTGTGTGTTAGTTGATCTTCACACAATAAACCCAAGCGAAACAAGGGATATGAGTTTCTCGTGTCAAAATCACTCGTGCAAGCGAGGTGGGAGTGTTGTTATCATTCCTCGGCGTAACTCGCCGAAGACATGAACTTTTCTTCTACGGTCTCGGCGTGAAACTCCACCTCGAGATCAATTCACGCGAGATCTGAAATCGCCCATTTCCTTTCTTTCTTATACTGTGCCTGAGTATACCGATTCCCACATCGCGCCTTGCAAAAAGGTGTCGTTTTTGAGAAAAAATCTGTTTTAGCGAGAGTAGGATGCATTATTAAGACTTCATGAGTTATTTAATTCGTACTTTCAAACAGAGTGACTTTGGAAATACTTTGCTCGAAAAACATTGCGAACGAAATATCTTACAGAATAACTTGCAGGATAGTCACTTTGATGTTTGGAATATCGAATTTTGGAATATATAAAACAATTGAGCATGCAATCAATTTCATTCGATTGTTTTTCTGTTATTCAGTGAAAAAATTCGCGTAAAACTCTTTCACTGCAAATTTCAACCGATGCTGAAATTAATACTTCCTCAGTGCGTCCGTTCTATATATTTTGGGCTATTATTAATGACGTTTAAATACAATGGCCACTCGTAACATCGGTTTGAAACTAACATCGTTTTGGGGTATCTTTTGGACACCCTCTTACCTTTTGCAATTTATGAAGAACCGTATTTCTGAAAGTGAAATGTACGTTCAAAGTCTTGTATTTGGAGTCGAAACTCACATTTTCAACATCCATGTATGTTATAGTTTAATTCAGAAGGATACTCAGGAGGCTTAATCTGGTAAATAAAGAATAAGCCAAGGTTCACGGCATTTACTCTACCTCATAGCAAACGAGTGAAATGGTGAAATACAACCACATGAATGATACTTCTAGAATGCATCTCAGAATTTAACTACAACTTCTGATTGGTATACGGATTGATTGACGGATCGGAATCTTTTCAAAAATTGAGAATGGTAAAAATGGACAATAGCATTCACCATGTATGCAATCTGGATCTAAGTCTCAAAAATTGGGGGTTTTGTATGAACCCATGAATGAAAAAATTGTAGATGTAAAAAATGTATTCGAGTCCAAATCATCAGGGATTTAGTTTGGGAAATGTTGTAAATACGTCATTTGAAATGTAAAAGTTAATATGTTATCTTTATAAATAAAAGTATCCTACAGATAATATGTATTTTCAAATGTTAACTCTTACAATAAAAAAACAGAGTACTTGTAGAACACAAATGATTGTATTTTCCTTCATATTATCTGTCACGGCGGGTCGGAACGGCAAAAAAATGAAAGTTGCGCCAACTTCGATAAAATCGATTTTCCTATTTTTTCATCCCGTTTTCCAAAATGACTGATTTCCTTCATTATTGATCCTCATCTCTCAGCTTGGAAATTGGATTTGAAAATCATCAGGGTACTCGCATCTGGCGTGAAAGAGCCTAATCTTTTGAAATTCAATATTAGAACCATCCTCAGATGAGGCCTGAACCATCAATATTCATTTTAACGCCAATTAATCTATTTTTGCGGTTAAATCCATAGAATTATAGATCATGCTTTAAAATCGTCGGTGTGGATTGGAAAAATATTTGTGAGATCGATACGCATCAGTTTTGATGTTTCAATACCAGAATTTGTTATGCAGGAGACTCTCTTATCATGATAAGTATCACACTATTGCATCGAGATTGAAAGTAATTATTGTACCAAGTCATACATTCGATACCCGTTACCTGTTAGCGATCCCATGTAATTTCTCCAACATAACTCTTCATGAGGAGGTCGAAAACACTTCAATCACTAGTAACGATCCCGTTGAGAATAGAGACTATGAAGAACCACTCTCGCTGAGGTGTTCTATCAAATCCTCTCCTATTCATCAAACAACATGTTTTCTTGTCCAGGAATCACTCCTGAAAGATCACAAAGTATAGGAACGTTTTGATTTGTGGATCAACTGCTTGAATACTATGGGATATCTTCTCTCTTTCGACGAAAATAGGTTGGTCGACTTATTCAGTTAGATATTTATGATTGAAAAATGACTCCGTCATTTTAACCCGCTCACTTTCGACCCTACTTCCGGGTCTTGAAAAATTATCCCGAGGTGAAAAACATGCGTAACTAGTGTAAAAAGTATGAAAAATGGCAAAAGTCAACTCGTTAGAATTGCATCTTTCTTATTTCGCACCTTTCTCATTACTTGGATTATAATTTCATCTTTGATATTTGTGCGGTTGAAGCCTGGAAATGTTTATAAATTCATTTCTGCAAGAGATCACCCGCGCGCTCGGCAATACTTGTTGAGACTCAAATGAAGCAGAATTTCTTCTTCATTTCACACCATTGATTCAAAAATGATCTTGAATGAGTTGACCAACCCATATCTGTTGAAAGATGAAAAAATGTCTAATTTTATCGAAGCAGCTGATCCTCTTATAACCATCATTTCATAACTTGTGACCTTCCAGGAATAAGTCTTATCTGGGATATTCTTCTTACAATAAATAGGATGGGATTTTGATAGAATATCTATCTAGAGTAATTCCCATTGATGTCAATGAGCCCCAAGTTTATCGAGGTCGTTGAAATATTTGGGCTTTTTTGATGGAGACCGAGGTTTGAAAATCACATTGGATCGTTGATGAGTATCATCGGCAGGAACTTGGTTCAATCGTTATTTTTGCTTTAGATACAATCATAATATGGCACTAGGGGCTGTTGCACAATAGTTTCTGGTATTGGCACACTCATACTGATGCGTTTTTACCCCACAAGTTTTTTTCTAATCCTCGCGACAATTGAGAGACATAATCTATCATTTTTCCATGAATCCAAAGAAAAAAACGAAATTTGTCAGCGTTGAAATGAATATCAATTATTCAGGCTACATCTGGGGGTGGTTCCAATATTGGATTTCGGAAGATTAGGCTTATTCACGTCAAATGCGAGTACTCTGATGATTTTGGAATCCCATTTCCTAGCTAAGAGATGAGAATCAATGATGAATAAAAGCAACCATTTCGGAAAACGGGATAAGAAAAATCGATTTCTTTTCAAATCCTTCAAACAATTTTTCAAATTCTTGTTGGAGAATGTTGCTGAAACTACCCCAAAACATACCCCTCAAGGATTTCCGAAGTTGGCGCAACTTTCACTTTTTTGTCGTTCTGACCCGCCGTGCTGCATCTGTGAAAATGTTCCCATACCATTTCAAGAGGCTTCAGCTGGAGAAGCATTCTCCTCAGATCATCGTGTCATAGCCAAATTGAAGCCCTGACTTTGATAGATCTGCTCTCTAGATTAAAAAAACAAAGCAACTGAAAGCGAAGATACTCGCTTACCCTCACTTTGCAATCACTCCTCGTGGAATTTTGGTTCTTAGAATCACCCTTCCCAGCCATTACATTGCTATTTTTATGTAAAAAGCAAATCTACCAGATTTAAGTCTTCATTTGGGCTTTCCGAGCTAAGGAAAATGATCCATGACCTACAGCCCGTCGAAACCCCTTTACGATTCATTATCTCACAAATTCTGAAAGTTATGCGAGATAGTTGTCAATCACTCGTCGAATTGATGTAATTGATCCAATTGATCAATTCACGGCCCATCATAATTCGATTGTCATCCATGATATGGCGCGACCACCCTGTAATCACTTACTAATAGACATGTCTTCGACATCGTTAAGAAATTGTTTACGCGATGATGATTATCGCAGAACGATGATCGCGAAAGTTGATAGTTTTTTTATCGTCTTTTAATTTTTTTGGATTCCTAAAAAATCTTCTCTATACTATATTTTCAGATAAAAAAATAGATCATTTTCAAATCAAGTTTAAATCGAATCTCACTTTAGGAAATAATTTTCAGCAGTAAATCACCATGAGCATCAGTCACAGCAGGACCGTCCCAAAAATATACCGTAAACTGAGGTGGCTTTGGACAGCCCGGGGTGACTTTGGACACTTTTCGTTTTGCGGCTTTCACCTTCAATCAGTTCACCCTGGAGCATCTTGCAAGAGCGCATTCGAAAGCTCTACGCCGTAACTTCAAAGTGAGTCGTTATAAAATGCTTTAAAAAAAGCTAGTCAAAAGCGAGAGCCAAAACGATAAGTGTCCAAAGTCACCCCACTTTACGGTACGCATGGAAGATATACTTGGAGATTCACATTATTTGGAATTTTTTATTACTATGTGTTTATTTTGACTCATTGCCCGCCAGTTCGATTACTTTTGCTGCGAATACATACCCCGTAAATGAGTGATTCCGCGGAAAGTGGGATTTTTTGGGGACAAAAATGTCCACGGGTGTGATTTAGGTCAAAAAATTATTTCAGCTCCAAATCAGTTTCGGGTAGTTAATAGAGTTGATTCTGACATGTTTGGACATCAGAAACAATAAGTTTCCAGAGTTACGTAGCCTCAGATGGATTTCAGGGAAAACTACGGCATATTTTGAGGGGGCGAGAGGGGAGCGGAATTGACGGGGAAGGAATAATCGACATTTTGCCCTATCTAAATCCGTTCGAGTGACTTATGTCATCTCGGGGGAGCGGCACACTAGGGGGACGCAATGGACCGAAAATATTGTAAAACCCGTTCAAAGTGCCCGCTTTCCTAACATTCTGAGTTCTTTAGAAAATAGCATCAGAGGCTCTGATGCTATTGCCAATAGCATCAGAGCCTCTGATGCTGAAATCAGAGCTTGAGTCAGATCTGTTTTGATTCGAAAGTCCTTGCTTTCTAAGATAATTTATAGCAAAATTGATGCCGAAAATTAAGTTAGATCATTTTTGAAGTGATTTGCGTAGTGCGTGCAACTATTTTAATGATCACTGCATCTCCGTACGTACTCGTCTTGTGCTCTGTTAAGTGTGGTTCTGCTCGTTTCAATTCAGGGTTCCTGAAGGCAGTACAAAAGTTTGGGATAGGAAGCGAGCCGCCACAGGCATCCTACGTGAATTTCACGGAGGTTTACAATATAAATGATCTTTAATCACAGCTTGCAAAGAATGACTGTCCAGTGTTGAGGAGTGAGCAAATATAAAGGATCTGGTGACCAAATGCAGGCTCTATCACCAAAGCTTCCTCGGGTGCCGCTATTGAACCAGCCCAATACTCCGGTTGCACCAATACCCCCAAGAGTACAGCAACACCATTGCAACGGACACAACTTGATTTTAGGCCCTCGAATAATTTAGGTACGTACAGGTGGTTCACGGTCTCCCAACTCCCGAGTTTGCTAACCGGCAAAAAAACCCGGGAAATTGTCCTCGATTCCTAGTATTTTTCGGCTCTCAGTGGAGTTTCTGAGTGAAAGACTTGATACCGGCCAACGTGCAACAAGTCGAGATCATTTCCTTCAAATACGATGTGAATCAATGTCATAAGATGAGCGACCAGAGATCCCTAAAACCATGAGGACATTTCTTCAAAGTGACAGAGACCGGTTAATTTTATTTTTTCGAACATTTCTATTTGTTCTTTTTTCTTAAGTGTAGAAAACTTTTATAGAAGAACTTTTGAGCTAGGAGAGATCATCATGAAGTTCTTTTCCACATGAATTTGACATTCTTCAAAATCGTAAAAGTTGCCTTTCATAAACTTGATGAACTTTATTTGGAAAAACTATGATTTTTCATGAAAGGGGGGTAGAGAAACTCTAGGCTCAGAATGATTTAAAATGTATAAGGTACTTGATACCTTTCTAGGCCGACCTCCAGGTTATTCAGACTAGCGCCCTATAGTCGGCCCGTAAACTCTTCTCATATGTGTTATGCTCAAAATGTGATGAGCAAACTGATTTGGACCAATAAAAAGAGCTTTTGGGGTTGCTAGCTAGCTTTGAATGGCTTTTTCAATTTTTCTCAAAAACCGATCATATTTTACTCCGCCACTTGAAGTTACGCCAGAAAAATGTGGCTACACCAATTATAGGACCTCAGCTCATTCTCCTCAACTTTTCTTCATCCTTGAAATACTCTTTTTAAAGTTATAAAATTTGATTTGGAGCAGATTCTACAAGTAATATGCCGGAAAAAGTTGGGTGTATCCATTATGGTCCACTGCCGTCTTCTCACATCGGTTCGAGAATATACATAGTCTCGAAGAACGTGAAAAAAGCTGCACACCGCGCAAAGTTACGTTGAGTCTGGACATCTGAGAGCCGAATGATAACTCGAATTTAAACGCTAAGAATGGAACGTACTATGCATCATTTTGAAGGTTTATTGATGAACTTTAGGATGCCTTCAAATACACCAAGATATTTTGCAGACAGCACAAGGGGCGCATACTCTCGGGATCACGTGAAAATTTTTTCTTTTGTGAAATTGAAATTGCTTTGTTCTACTTGACCAAAATTGAACCTATCTGGACTTATTTTGAAGGGCTTGAAGCGAGTTTCAAAATGGACCGAACTACGTTGAGAAGTACACCAGAATGTGAGCTGCCACTCAAAGGATATACACCTACCTTATATATACGAACATTTCTTTACTCGTGAAGCATTTGTCGATTTGTTGTTGATGAAAGTTCAATGACTATGAGGAGCCATGCTATCAGGACAACGTGCTATCAAACATTTCACATTCTGACTAAGAGCTCGCAATTTATTACGAAAACGTGGATCAATGAATGGAATTGAGTATCAACGTGAAAGTATTGGATATTTATGGTCATGAATATATACAGAATTCTTCAATTCATTTACATTGTGGCTCATAAACATACTCTGATTCGGATTCTCTTGATGCGATTTCTTTGGAAATCTGTGACACACTCGCCACAATGTAACCGAGTCTTCATGGCATTATTCTCACCGGGTGAATCGTTACATGCTGAGGGAAAATTTAGTACTGAACTGCAATATAAACTCATGTTATCTATGACATTAAAACATTTGTACTTGATTTGCGATGTTTAATCATTGACATCAGTCTTATTCTTGTGATTGAGAATAAAGAATTTCATACATAATATTTTATAGTATTCATATACATATATTCGAATTATTTTTCCTTCATTCTTCATAAGATAAAGCCTACATAATGATCCTATCAATTCGCATGATATAAGTGAGATATTATCGTGATACGTATGTAGATGAGTATGTAAATTATTCCATGAAGATGATTTCGTCCAGACATTCAGTTCCCTAGAGATACACAGGACGCGCATTAGACGAATAACTGAATACTAGGTAAGCGATATTCTGGATCATTTTCTTGATGCTTATGACAATGATATGGAAAAACGAGTAAGAGAAAATGCGCTCTCTGAACTTCATACGATAACTAGAAAAAAAAAAAAAAAAATTTACAAACGACTTGCACGCAAACAATTTTGGCAACGGATTCATTCCGACTCGGAGATGTTCTTCCCTGCAATTCCACTATGCTCCATGAATTACAAATGAGAATGTTTATCACTAGTGACACTGGGGGTCCTCATTTCAATGATAACGAAAACACGATCTCACAAAAATAGATAGTTTCAATATGATACATTTTTATGCGTATCAGTGGCAGTAAATCGAACTATGGAAAGTGATATACGGAGAACAAAATGTAAGAGTAATCTTCAAGCGTACTTTGCTCATGTGTTTTCAAGTGATTAGTTGCAAAGGAAAAAGTTTTCACCTCTGAAACTGTGCTGATGAATTTTGGCAGTAGCGCGATGCAATACTACGATATCGAAACGTGCTTCATACCTGAGTATCAAGCATTAACTCGATTTATCCCTAAATCTCGACTAAAGCGACCTTTTAGCTCTCATTGGCCCGAAACTCAATTTTTTCAACGTATTAAAATTTGAATTAGTCAACTTTTTAAATAAATTCTCTGATCTTGATATGAATTCTCACAGACGATGGTGTTTGATTTACTACTCCACAACTCACCCATAGAATTTGATATTTCTCACGCCGACTCGAATGTACTCTATCAATCGCAACGCGCTACTCGCTGAATGTCGCAGCAGCGATCGCTGCCAGTTTTCTCGCATCGCCACTTTGAGAGCCGGTCCTCGCAAGTTTAATTACGCATCGAAAACGTGCACGCGGAAAGCCGCCCCTTGAATCAGCTCCAGCCCTCCGCGGAAAAGCAGCACAAAACACAAGCGCCCTCGATATATATTTACAGCGACAGGGCACAACAGGAACGGGTGCTTATGTACAAGGCGAAGCCGCGCGACTTGGGCGGATCACTGGAGCTCGGCGGCGCGGGTGAGGGGCGCGACCTCGCCCCTGGCCAGGGGGCACAGCTCCTGCTCGTGGCCGAAGCACTCGACGACGGGGTCGTGGGCGCTGTCCCACATGCCGGGGCCGCACTGGCGGCAGAGGCCCGCCAGGCCGCAGGGCAGCCGGTCCAGCCGGCGGAACTGGTGCAGCAGGCCCCGCGCCTTGCGCAAAATCACGCCGCCGTCCATGTACATGGCGAGCGAGCTGAAGTGCAGGAGCATCTCGTCGGTGCGCAGGTCCTGCGCCACCACGTCGTCCGCGTAGACGCACATGATGGCCAGGCAGAGGAACAGGTGGAAGTGGTCGGTCAGGTAGTTCACCCAGCACGCCTCCCACATGCTCAGCGCCACGTCCAT
>JAPYYZ010000977.1:0-17055 GCA_030522705.1 Eretmocerus eremicus
AACCTATCCGTGCACGAGCGCTGCGTTGTGTACACGTCGATTGTACACAAAACAGCGACGCAGCGGCGAGGTCACGATCCGATCAAAACATCACGGCTCAACTAAACTTTTTAAGCATGATGGTACCAGCAGAACTACCTCAAAAAAGCTAATACTCATGATTATACCTACAATGGAATAAATAATGAAGGAGAAGAGGGAACTGTTGAAAACTTTTCGTGGAAACCTCCAGCTAGCGACTTGCGACTAACGCCACTGTATGCTGACTGCTGTGGGTGGAAAACAGTTAACAACTACTTCGAGCGAATCAAATTTGAATTATTCTCGAAGCTCCGGGTTATTCGAAGCTCAGAGCATTCTCTTTGGTGTATAAGGAATCCACATAATCGACCTCGCTGCACATGTAGCAGCCGACCGCAGCTGCTAAAAAGAGGAGGAGCAGTGTTGACCTCCTCATCATCATCGTAATAATTATTGCTTTCTAACTCCCTCCCAATATGGTCCATTTGTGCGGGACAGGCTTATTTTGTTAAAAAGCTGGTACAGCCTTCATTATAATGAGATGAGTATAACCCTCTCTTCCATCCCAAACAGTCTTGTGGATTGACTGACTTGAAGAAAGTAATACTCTGTTTTCAACTTTCAGAGCTATTATGATTATGGAACATCATTGACAGAGTCGGAGAGGATGGGCATAACATATGGTGCTGTGATATGCAGAGATCGTGTGCTACTTTTCCCTTGATCCTGCAATTCCCCAGTTGCAAGGGGAGAAATTTCAGTTTCCAGATCAAGTTCCGTGATGAATTGTGCGCCAACTACTTCCTTCTCCAGTGTATTTTGTGCCTTGATACTCATCAGCAGTGTCAGAAACATATATCCCAACTTTATCCATCCACGGAAAGTCAAGTTCGTCTCCTTATGAGTATGGAGTCTCCCCTCGGGTGGTGAGGGCCCAAATGAAATGTTCTGGGCTTTCTAGTGATCATCTTCATATCCTCTAGATTGGTATATTGTGTGAGTGATGCCACCAAGTGCTTATATAACTCAAACCAAGGTGATTCCATCAAGAAGTATCAATAACCGTCATTTCAGAAAACGGAATTCTAGCTATGAGCCATTAATTTTCTTCATCTCTGTCTTGCTATGGCTGGCCAAAGTGAAAGAAGTCAATTTTCTAGAGCGTATTCTCAAGTGAATTCAAGAAATTCTCCAAGTGAAGCGTGCCAAAAACTTGCCCGGCAATTACCATTTCCATAGGTTATGATTGTGAGTAATCCAAAATCTATGATAAAATTGAGTATCGAAGTTCATCTCCACTCTCATATGAGGGTATGGATACTTTTTCCTGTATTCTTAAGTGTTCTCTGTCATATGAATCTGTCCCCAAAGCTAAAGTGGGCCAGGAAGTGACCACGAGGTATTGGGAACATGACACCTTCAAGTCTCACAAACGTCAACTTGCATGTAAATTGGCTTATTTTATCGAAACTTCATATTGCTGCCAATCAAATATACTTGAGCGTTAGGGTGTATAACTCTGGGAATGTTCTAGTTTCATGGATTAGAAGAAACGTACAAATTTTCAGCCAAATCCCTTCTCCGGAGGGTGTGACCTCTCCTAGTTAGTACCAAATCATTGGACGCGTGTTTCAACGTTTCTCAAAAATCAGTCTCCCCTTTGGGTCACAGTATGCCAAATAGTTCTAACTCCTAGACATCTTTCTCTGATTCAAATCTAAGTCGAATGTTGGTATGGTTGTTAAGTCATTCTGACTATGAATGGATGTCGTTAGATATCATTCATTCCTTGCAAGAAAAATTGAATGAAAGCTCTATAAGCTGAAGAAGAGGAGGGGGTAAGGGATTTGAAGAATATACAAATTCATTGAATCAAACTATTCACGCCAGAGAGCTTTCGTACTCCCTGCCCAATTATAATGACTCATCTATAATTACCCAGGAATTTGAGATACTAGAGATCACCCATTTGTCGAAAGACTCATTAGATATGGTTCATTACAAATGATTCATTAGAAATGACTTATCAGCATGATCCGATTGAACAAATTTTGTACTATGCATGGATGCATATAGAAGAACCGAAAAGTTGTCCACAATCTTAAATTTCATTATTCGACACGGAAGCTGGTCTACCATCATGAATTTCATGATTACGACTAGAATCTTCAACTCCATGGTTCGAGGTGGAGACTGGTTCACAAGCCTGGATATACTCATTCGCAGTCCTCAGTATTAGGATAGAAGAAGCTTGTTCACAATAATGACTAGGAGATAAATGTTTGAGCATTACACTTGAATTCAATGTTGGAATGACAAGGGTCAGCTGCAGAAGAAGATGTAATACAGAGGCGCCAAACCCAGAGGGCTAACTAGTTGAAGCAATTGAAACTATGGTAGGTGGGATCCTTTCAATAAAAGGTCTTTAGTGTCTCAAATTCCTGAGTAACTATGAATGAGTCATTATGATTGGCTAGGGAGTGCAAAAGCTCTTTGGCGCAAATAGTTCGATTCAATAAATTCGTATATTATTCAAATCCTTAGACTCCTTCTCTTCCTTGGCTCCTAGATCTTTGATTGAATTCCTCTTGCAAGGAATAGATGAGGTCATACGACATCCATTCATAGTGAGAATGACATAACAAACATACCAACATTCGAATTAGATTTGAATAAGAGAAAAATGTCTAGGAATCGAAATTTTTTCGGCATGCTGTGACCCAAAAAGGAGACTGCATTCTGAAAAACGTTGAGACATGTGTCCAATGATTTGGTACTAAGAGCAAAATCCTAAGTTTTATTTGTTCCAATGAGCCGCAGGATTGGTGCTCCCCTCTCAGTTACAATCCCTGCATTCCGTACACTGACATACCTCAAACCATGCTTGCATTTTAGAATACAAGAGCACAGTAGAATTTCGTATCAACTCGCAACGGGCTGATAACAAAGCGTCGTCTTAATCCTACTCAGCAGGCCCCATGCAGAAAAACCAAGTTGTTTGACTACCCATCACTGCCAGCGATTAATGGAAGTTTCGGGTTCTCTTCAGATGAAATTCGAAGAAAATCTGAGAAAATTGATACTTGATATACTGCATTCTATTGAGCTATCACCGTTCTCAAAATGAATTGCTCACCCCTAGTTTTCTGTATACGAATGAGTTCTCATACTATTCTGACCTGGTCATTCCTTTGCAAAAAAACACGTGCTCATATTTGTCAATTGCTCATCTTCCATTCATAATTGCTCAACCCTTCAGAATCTACGCAGTATCATCTATTGGTCTATACTATACTTTTGATAACATATTTGTTCATCTTCGTCATAAGACAGGTGTAGCACCGTGCATGCGCAGTGATCTCCATACAGGCCATGATACGATAGCCCAAAAGTCGCGAATTGAGATATGTTCTTCAACAATATGATGGAGATAGATGAGATAAGGTCAGGGAATCCTCAAGATTTCATCAAGAAAAATAGAGCCATGACAGAGATTAGACGCAAGATTGGCGTAGTAATGCCTGACTGGGCTTTCAAGCCTAGGGAATCGTTGTTTAGAATAGTTTCTAAGTCTTTTGAGGGTCAGGTTGAGTACAAAATCATGGAATGAATGGCTTCTATCGTATCATTCTCGGGCGAATTCGACACATCCTCAAAAATATTGATTTCCGAGCCTTAGAAACGGAAACAGATCGGCTCAGTCGGCTTTTAGCCAAAAATCCGTTATCTTGAGCTCTTTCGGCAATATTTTTGGGTCAAGTTGGGTTAAAAACCGTGGTATAAGTTGGCGCATTGTATCGTCCTAGAGAGAATTGGAATCATTCCATGAAAAACACCGCCTTTGATCTCCAGAAATGAGGTTGGAGTGTCTGGATTGGTTTCGAAGCTCCGGGAACCCGTGTTTTGAATGGTTTTTCGATCATTCTGAGGTTGGGTGGTGTCAAATCCATGGAATAATGACTCTTTTGGTCCCATCTTGATGAAAGATGGATTGACTTTCGAGGAAGAATTATTTTGGAACTTGAGAAGTGAGGTTAGAGTAGCTTATAGTCTCTTGAACACAAACAACGACTTTTTGGCGGTTTCTGAATTTTGAAGGGGTGTGGTGCCACTCGAAAAATTCCAAAAGAAATTGTCTCTTGTAGAATATTGACAAGTGGATGTGAACCATTTTTCTTCTTGCTGCAACTATTAATCCGTTTTTTGCCGTATTCTCCAGAATTTGAAATTTTTTCCCACGTTATGTTTGACCACAAGAAAAATCTGGAGAAAATATCCACACACTGGTCTTGGTTGGAAGTAATTTTGTGGATCCACAGATTTTCTGGTCGACTTATGTATTCGCAATCAAATGAACACCGAAAAACGGCTTTTTTGTGGTTATGTCGACCTGGAAAGATCTGGGGCTCTGATAAATCTTCTGGAAGAATGTTTTAGTGGTACCAATTGAGACCAAAGTTGCCCCAGCCATCGAGCCAAGGGCAGTTCTGACCCTCTCACCCGGCTAATATCCTTTGCCTCAAAAGTCATATGAGCTGTGTTTGGCTACATAATACGCTCAATTCTTTGGACTCAATTATCATCACTTATGTATCTTGGATAGATAGGTATCACGAGCTAATTTATATTTTTCAGCGTCTGTGCTGACTTATTTCACAGGTAGAATTAAATTTTTAATTCGACCTGTGCACCTCCAAGTCTCAGTTCTGTACGAGATGGAATTGAAGGATTTCAATCCATCAGTACCATCAATTAGTACCATCAATTCCATCTCGTACAGAAGCGAGACTTGGAGGTGCACAGGTCGAATTGAAAATTCAATTCGACCTGTGAAATGAGTCAGCACGGACGCTGAAAAATATAAATTAGCTCGTGATACCCATCTATCCAAGATACATGAGAAATCACTCCATACGAGCATTAATCAAAGTCGATTTCCGACTTACCGATCTAAATATCAAAACAACGAGGCTGTGGGGAATAAACGGCCGGTTATGAGAGGAGAGAGGGAGAGAGGCTTCCTCGGGCTGTCAAGCAGACGGCCTCCGGTAGCTTAGTGGTGAAAATACCGATACGCGAAGTGTCGGGGTCAAGTGTTCGAATCACACCCGGGGGCAGTTTTTTCTCCATCTCTCGTTTCATTGTCAATCAGCATTTTTTCCATCATTTCGAAAGTCCTTCAATTCCATCTTGTACAGAAACGAGACTTAGAGGTGCACTGGTCGAATTTAACATTCAATTCGACCTGTGAAATAAGTCAGCACAGACGCTGAAAAATATAAATTAGCTCGTGATACCCATCTATCCAAGATACATAAGGAATCACTCCATACGAGCATTCATCGAAGTCGATTTGCGACTTACCGATATAAATATCAAATCAATTATCATCAAGAAGAGCGATAATATGCGACCTTTTGATTGGTACAGAAAAGACACTTTTTTTAGGCAGGTGAATCAATTCTCACTCTCGCCGCCCTAGGACGACCTCAAAAGTAATCATCTACAACTTGGTTCACAAAGCTATCAAACGTTCAGATAACGCTCCCATGATTCGAACCTCAACCATTCCAGATCATTTCTGATTCCCAACAGTTATACCAACGAATTCATCGAGTCCTCTATCAAAAGCCTTAAGCGTATTCTTTCAAATCTTCCAGACTACCCAAAATGCAAACAGAACAAAGAACGCTCAGAGGTCAAGCTCCCAAAAATGATCTTGCTGAACTGAGATAGTATTTTGTCCCAAATGAATGATATTTTACATCAAAACAATATTGGCCCCGTCTGTAAGTTCACTAACGGACTCAGCTACATGCTTCGACTGCCTAAAGACAAGTTATCAAATGGAGACGAGGAAGAGGTGGTTTATCAGATAACTTGGGAGAAATTCTAGACATTTTATGTGGGACAGACTTTGCGGTGTCTCTAATTCCGCGTAGCTGAACATATACGTAGTGTTATCAATAATGACGATCGCTCTGCACTCGGAATGCATTCCCGCCTGAAGAATCACGATCCGAGCGCATCCGGGTACTGGATACAGGAAACGGACAGTTCCAAATAAAGTTCCCAGAAAATCTACATATTTATTGGGAGAGTGATAACGTTAACCGTAAATTCGATCTCGATAACCTCAAGAATACGTACAAAAGCTCCTTAGATACTCTGAATTTCTCTTTGAAACGAGGCTCGACCGCATCCATGCACATCCCACGAGGAAACAATAGTCATTCTCCCCGTGACATTCGCGAGCAATATCGCAGCTCGCGCGCACGCACAGACACAAACAAACAAACCGGCACAGCTGACACCACATGCGATACGTTCTTTCCAAGACGTCTTCCGCTTCGACCATTGTACGTCGCATTGCGCGGCATTACAATTCTCGATGCATGCGCGCCTAATGCTCGGCCTCACCTAACTCTACTGATTCTAAGATACAAGACAAGGCCGGCAGTGGCTGCTGATGCTCATCTGAAAGAGATGTTAACGGTAGGACGTTCGGATACGACTGTAAATCTGTAACGTGGAGGAGGGGGTATACATGGAAAATATCGCTCCTCGTTACACTCATTCATTTTAGGCCAGATCGGGACAGGGACAAGTTCCCACGCCACGAGGGGTAGAATAGCCCGTCGCGGCTGTGGGTGGATGCGCAGCTGATATGGGGTAGGGGAAAGAACTCTCCATAAATCCAAAACTCGGAATGTCTCATATAAAAAAACAAGTACGAAAGGCGTTCATTCATCACGTGATTCTATGCTGAGACCAGCTACATTGTCACGGCCGCAAGCCGTCGAACTCCAAACAACATCCCGTGACGTGCATTCAATGTCTTTTCCAATATCCTAGACTCGGCGTGCACTGTCACTCGCGGTTATTCCGGGGCTCCCGCACCACTCATGCGCATTGAGTATACACGGCCCTGTCCGGGGGCTCCGACGCGCGTATATACGGCTCTGGGGTCGATTTTCGCACCTCTGTGCATCTCCGCGCGGCGCACGTGGCGCTGACGTCGTGGCGACTTCCGCCCGCACCGGAACTGCTCTCGCGCGCGCAAACATGGCCGACTAATGCGACCACGCGGCCAAGATGGCTAACCGGGTGAGCATCGGTGCACCGTCTCCTCGAGTTTGCGAAACGGCGGACGAGCGGGGTGGGATGTGCAGCTTTCCGGCAGGATGCCATATTGGCTAGCGCACTATCCCGACCCCGCACGAGCTTGCAGCTCGGTGGCGTCCACGGCCGCGAACCGTGCTCGGAGGGCACCTTGACGGCGAGGCGCGACGTTGCAAGGACAAGGATCGCGCGAAGGAGGGCTAACAGCCCGCCGTGGCGTTCGGCACTCCCGTTTGCGGGGGCGCGAGGGCACGGGACTCACTGGGGGGAACACATGGGCCACTCGCCGTCGTCCCGGGGGGTCTCGAACCAGCGTTGCGGCCCGCAATAGCTGCTCTGCACGGATTCATCCTGGGCCCCACTCCTCAGGCCGTTCGGCCCGGCCTCGCCACTCAGGGCCTTCTTCGAGGCCGCAAAATGTGAGTTGCGGCTCGTGCGCCTCGCGAGGGCTAGTGCCCAGTCGCCAGGTCGCTGCTGGCTCCTCGGAGGGGCGAGGACTTACTGCTGTTACTGCTGCTCACGGTTGCTTGCTGCTGCTGGCGGCCCTCAACTCCTACTGCCGCGCGCCGCACGCCGAGGCTTCCTCTCGGCCTCGCCGGCACACACGCACTCACACCAATCCGCGGGCCGAGAGATGCTGCCTCCTGGCGGCGGCCGCGGCGCTCATGCCTAGCAACAGCGCGGCTCCGAATCACCGAGCTCGTCTTCTTCATCGCACGGCAAAGTACTCGTCGTTCCTCGAGCCGACCTCAGAAGAGAAATTTTCTGATTAATTTCCCTCCGTCAAACCCGAGGTGACAAAGAAGAGATGACGAGGAGCCGGCTGCGACGCACCGTGTCGCATCACCCCCTCCATATCCCCCTCTTCTCCCGCACGGGAAAGAAGGGGATGGGAGTGGCTCCGGTTCCCCTCGTCCGTCTTTCGCCGCGAACCCGGGCTATTGATCAAAGACTCATCTCATTACTACAATTCACAACTCCAAGAAAAAATTGAAGGAATCATTTCTATTATCATATCAAAATTCCATCAGACAAACGTCCACACTCTCACACGCAATAAACGAAAAGAAAAATGCAGCCATCCTCGCAACATTGTCTCAGCACTCATTCGCACTCATACATACAAAACTTGACCTCACTCGGCGTTAACAGGGTGTGTAGTTCATCCACCTACCGGCGTTTCTGGTGCTCTGGTTCACCCAACTACTTTCCTCGGGGTGGAACCCAACGTTCCACCTGCGATATGTGAGCATCGGGAGTGCGCTGTCCGGACAAATTCTCTAATACGTACACGACCAGCGATTCCACCTGCTTTACTATAAGCGGTCCCTCGTACTTCGGCGCCAACTAAGCGTTGAAGCGATCCGTGGCGTTTGACAAGAAGTGAGTTTTTCGACCGACGTCTCCTACGTTAAAAGTGACGTTCTTACGGCCCTCGTCATACTTCTGCGCTTGTTTCTCGCGGCTAGCAGCGTTATGGCGTACGACTATCTCCCGACGGAACTCTAGGCGCTTCGCTCGGTCATTCCATTCTTCTATTCCCAACTTTTCTATGAGCTTCGCTTCTTCCCATTCACGGCGAAGACTCTCCACAGGCGTGGGATGGCGTCCATAATTGAGAAACGCCGGCGTTACCTTGGTACTAGATTGCACCGCAGTGTTCATGGCGTGGCGGAAGTCATGGACGTGGTCATCCCAGTTGCGATGATCGCTTTTTACAAATTGCGAAATCATCGTCTTCAACGTCCGATTGGCTCTTCCCATGGGATTGGCTTGGGGGTGATACGGGAATGTTTTTACGTGACGCACTTCGTGCTCCGCCAACATGGCGTCCACAATCTTGTTGTCGAACTCTCTCCCATTGTCCGTCAACAAATACCTCGGCGTTTCCCAGTGGAACAAAATAAGTTTCTCTATCGCAGCGGCCACGGCCTTACCCTCTGCTTTACGCAACGGCTCCACCTCCACCCAGGGAGTGGAAAGGTCTTGCATCACTAGCAAATATTTGAATCCTCTCTCGCTGGGAGGAAATTCCATCAGGTCTGCGGCAACTACTGCGCACGGACTGTCCACGACTCGATTACCCATGAGTCCCAGTGGACCCGTCTGGGAGACTTTGTATTGCTGGCATAGTTGGCATCGGCGTACAAAGAACAGTGTATCGTGACGTAGACGGGCGATCATGGGTCTTTTCAATTCCTAAGTGACCGGAGGACGCGAGACAATGGGCGCGCTCCAGGGCTTCCTGTCGTTTTTACACGGGGACCACTAGTCTCCATTTCTCTGCGGGAGAAATGACAGGATCAAGCAAAGGGCTCTCACGGTATTGATACAGCAAGCCTCCCTCCTCTAGCCAATCCTTGAACTTATCAGGATTTCCTCGGACTTTTGCGATCAGGCTCGCGTACTCTGGGTCACTTCTGGCGTCATCAGCGAAGCTCACTAGGTCAGAGGATTCTTTTCCGGGTGCTACTTCGCTAGGCGTAACTTCTACGGCTGCAAGCTCCACTTCATCCGGTTTATCTGGGCGTGATAACGCATCGGGCCCTCTATGGAGTTTACCGGCTCTATGGATGATTTCGAAATCCCACTGCTGGAGCTCCAACGCCCAGCGCGCCAGACGTCCTGTCGGGTCTTCCAAATTCTTGAGCCACTTCAAGGCACTATGATCGGTAATCACTTGGAACTCTTATCCTTCAACGTAAGGACGCAGTTTCTTTATTGACCACATCATAGCGAGCAATTCTCGTTCGGTAGCAGTATAATCCTTCCCTGCAGACGTTAAACTGCAGCTCAAATACACAATCAGGTGTTCACCCTCTTCGTCTTCTTGAGTGAGAATGGCTCCTAACGAAAATCCTGACGCATCACACTGTATTGTGAAAATTTCTGTGAAATCCGGTCTGGTTAAAACAGGAGCCGAGGTCAAGGCCTCCTTGAGCTTTTCGAATGCTTCCTGGTGGGATTCCTCCCAAGCCCACGGTGTGTCTTTTCGAAGCAGTTTGAGCAGGGGCATTTTAAGCCCGGCGTCATGTTCTATGAATCTGGCGTACCAACCAACCATCCCTAAGAAAGATCGTAGTTGGCGTAAGTTCCTGGGGGGAGGAAACTCCCTCACTGGCGTTACCTTCTCTGGATCAGACGGAGACCCTGGGCATCCAAGATAAATCCCAAGTGGTTGACTTCTGCGCAGCAGATCTGGCATTGACTCAGATTTATGTGGAGCCCGGCGTTTATTAGGCGTTCCAATACCAATTCGAGATATTTTTCATGATCCTCCAACGTCTCTGTGGCGATGATAATGTCATCGAGATAACAGAACACTGGAGGCTCCAACTCGGGGCCTATCAGCTTGTCTACTAGCCGTTGGAACGTCGCTGGAGCATCACACAACCCAAATGGCATTACACGGAACCTCCACGTTCCTATCCCTGGTGAAGAGGAGGTGGTGAAATCCTTACTCCATACTCCATTTGAACATAGGGGTCTGGTGGTACGCCGCCTTCAGATCGGTTTTCGTAATGTATTTCGCTTCCCGCAACTTATCGAGGATAGAATCCATGTTGGGCAGCGGATAGGCGTCTTTTATCGTTTTCTTGTTGACGTCACGGAAGTCTATGCAGAATCGGTACGTCCCATAATACTTGCGTATCAGCACGGGTGCACTGCTCCACGCGCTTTGAGAGGGTTCAATTACGCCCTGTTCGAACATTTTCTTGACCTCCTCTCTAGCAATTTCAAGCATGCGCGGTGAGAGGCATCTAGGCTTGTGGCCAACTGGCGTTTCATCCAGAAGCTCGATCTTGTGCTGCGTGAGGTGGGTCCGACCGACATTGCCGGCTGCCGTGGCGGTCATGGTTTGCATGAGTTCCTCGAGCCGTCCCTTTCCTTCGTCCTCCATCGCGACTAACCCAGCGCACTCGGCGTAAATCCGATTTTTGCTCTCCTCTCGCTGACGTCCGGCGAAATCCCGGTACCGGCCTTGGAGCACTCTCCATTGGCCATCGGCGTTCCAAAAGTCCGATTTCCAGGTTTTCATGAAATCCATTCCCAGCACCATGTCGTACGAGGTGTCTCTCACAGCCTCCATAACAATGGTCCGGGACTGGCCATCAATCTCTGTGTCCACTTTGATCAGACCCAAAGCCTCCGTGACACCCTTGCCCACGGCTCCCTTGAGCACACTCTTCTTGTGGAACAGCCTTCTCCCATCAATACTGCGTGTTCCGGGAGCCGACGAATGACACTTGCGCACCCGGCTGGTACAGGGCTGAGAACGACTTTCCACCCAAAACAACCTCTATGGAGTTCCGCGGCTCAGCCTCAGCCGACGGTCCTTCCTTCATTCCTTTTTGGCTCCAGGGCTCCACTGTCGCTTTGATACCGTCATTCGAGGCGTCCCCCAAATGGCCATCCAGGCTAGGCGATTTGGCGACCGCAGCTTCCTCGGGGCACAGAGTGTAAGGAGTTGCGTGACCAATGTCAGCGGGGTGATCAATCCCACTTGAACCGCTGTGCGCGTCCTTCACTGTGGCTGCCAAGGCCGCCGCTTTTCTCTCACTCTTGGTCAACGGTCGTCGACTAATGGCCCCTCCAGCCACACTCATCTCTTTTGTAGACCCACTTGGTGACGAGGTAGGCCGTGGCGGGTCGCTCGGGCTTCCCTCGCCGTAGGAGTCTGGCATATCTTCTTCATCACCACTGCTTTGCCATGCACTCGATACGAGAGCGGACGGATCGGCTCGATCCGATGTGCTCTCGTCACCCCACGCACAAACTCGGGGGTGATTCCGAACACTATGGCGGTTTCGTCCCTCTTCTCATCGCATTCTGAGTGCGGGAAGCAGCGGAAGCCACGCTCTGTGTCCCCGCGGCCCCGTTTCCCGGATACTATGGCAGAGCCCACTTGCAGTCAGGGCACGTCCCCACTGAAAATCCCGCTTTGCCGCAACCTTGGCACTTCTCATCGCGTTGCGGGCACTCATTAGCCGTCTGACCCGTCCTCTTGCAGGCATAGCATTGCCTCATGGGCAGGCTCGGACCATGTGACTCGGCTGGTCACAGTTGAAGCACACCCCGCTGTTCCACTGTTCCGCTGTTTCTGGCGTTTTTGCTCCATCTCCGCACTCATCGATCTGCGCATTCTCGAAGTCCCCGTGGCTCCAGCCGTGGGCCAATACGGATACGCCGGATAGGGCCACGGGTACGGCGGCTGTCCCACCCCTGGTGGGAGCGCCGGTGCTGGCGTCGCAGGCGTTGGAGTTGGGAGTTGGCCAGGCATATCCGAAGGCTTCGGATTCACGGCAACTGCTGCGGCCTCGATTCCCGAGTCCGAGGTGGCTGCCGATCCGGCGTTCGACTTCCCTCCCTTCTTGCCTTTCTCTTTGCCCTTAGGAGCTGCGGGCGGAGTGCCCGAGGCGTTTGCTGCGGGCTTGTTCTCGCCTTCAGCTTTCCGCGGGTTGGCGTGAATCTCAAGTCCGGCAACCTCCTGGACCAGCTCCTCGACTTCTGTTCGCGCCAGCTTCCTCGCCGTCGTGGTCTGTCCCGTATCCCTGTACGCAGCACCAGGAATTCTTGACTTCTCTAACGAGGGTGGGGCGGTATAACGCGCATCCCACTCTTGCTGCTTCTCAAACTTCTTGCCATAGTACTGGATGTCACCCAGAAAGCGGACGTTCCAGGTTTCCAAGTACCGGCGCAGGTGGGGTCTCAGATTTTAGATAATGATGCTGAAGACCACGTCCCCATTCGGGGGATTTTTGAAGGCTCCTACCATTTGGCGTACACAAGTCAAATAGGGAGCACTTTCTTCGTTCTTCCCCTGAGTGCGTTCATACAACTCGTCCATTAGTTCCTGATAATCAAAGTGCCCGCCGTACTGATCTCGGAACAGCTGTTTGAAATTGCGCCAGCACGTAATGCTACGGCGGTGAGTGCGATACCAAGTTCTAGCTTGGTCCGTCAGTACGCTTGGTATGGCGGCCAAGACTTCGGCATCGGACGAGTCAAACGACTCTATACATTCTTTGATTCAGGCCAGAAACTCTTCGGCCTTTCCTCTCTTTCCCTTTGGGTCTCCATCAAAGGAAATTTCCCAACTGTTCAAAGTCTCAGTCACTTGTAAAATGCAACTCGATTCCTTCTCTTCCCTATCTGCACGGGACGATCTGGCGTTCGCCCTCGAGTGGTGAGATGCAGGCGTTTTGGGTTTCCATTCGTCGCTACTGGATGACCCCGAGTACCAGTCATGACGAGGGCTAGGCACGGGTCGTGAGCGACTCGTATTATGGCGAGTCAGCTGGCGTGTCCGTGTTTCTGTCCCTCGAGATGGGTTAGGAAGGCTCAGAGTCTGTTCCATGGGCAATGTGGTCTGCGCCTGCTCTCTGCGGTCACTCTGCGGGCGTCCTTGGCGAGTCTTATTAACAAGGTTTTGGCGATGCGTCACGTTGGCGAGTTGTTGTCGAGGAGGCGTTCGAGACCTGGAAGCGTGGAAACGCTCGCGCTATTGCGCTAAGTACGCGTCATGTTCTCCTCGGTCATCTCCGCTCTGCCAGCCTTCTTGTATTAGCTCGTTGTCGGTCTCGGCATCCCTCACCTCACGAATAGAGGAGAGTTCCTGTGGCGGAGGTTCGTACGGTGGGCCGAAGGGCGGAAAAACCCAACTCGGCATCCCAGAATTCGGAGGTACTGCCGTATCAGCCCAGGCAGCGTATTGCGTACCCAGGCACAAATTGCGAAAAGCCTCTGCTGCAGCAATGAAACTCGGATGAACCACATTCGGCCCGTGGCTACTCGTTGAGATCGGACCAGCAGCGCTGCTGGTCAATGTGGTTGTCATCGTGGGGGTGGCCGTGGAGGTGAACGTGCCGGTCTGCGTAGTCGCCGTGGTCGACGTGGCCACGACAAGCGTAGGCAGCTCGTACCCCTCATCGGTCTCTGGTTCACTCTCGTTGCTCAATGCCAGATCTCCCATTCCCTCTGCTACTCTTAATGGCCCAAGCGAGATGGGTGCATCCTCAGGAGGCCGCTTGTCCACCGCGCTATTCCAGGGGACTTTTTCATCTGGATTAATGGTCTGAATATCGTACCGGATCAATCGGTTCCTTAGCTGGGACCGTGTTCCGTGGACATTCAGTCCTTCTTCATTCAACCTTCTGATCAAATCAGCGTGAAGTAGGGCAGCCACTCTCTTGGCTGCCCCCAAATACCGGCCATCTTTGGCTATCAACTCAAGCATCTCTTGCGACATCTTATAACCTGAGCCTTCACTGGCGGCGTTCGACCTGTGTCGCTTCCCTGCCATCGCACTGGAGGAGCAGACCTTTTCGGCGTGAATAAATAAGAAGAGTTTGTCACGCGATCAGCGTGATTAGAATCTCAAGGATTCCGCGCAATTGGATGTTCGCCAGCCTTTTTGGCAGGCGAGCTGGATGAACAGTGTTAAAATACCATGGCACAGTCTGCGCGCCTAAAACCCTTCCTACCACACACCCCCAATACGTCCCCACTACGCTCCTATGGTGCGAACGGCGCATTACAGTAAAATTACCGCCAAATAACCGCGACATTACCGTAAACTCGGTCTGCCCACCTTAACGCTACCTATCCGCACGCTCACACAACGCGCCGCTCGAAAATTCAACGCGGAAAACGATTAAGCACCATTGGAGGTATGTCTGCTACGTAGCAGGCATACTGGAAGTATTTTGCTGTCAAATTTCACCGCAAGCACAATCGGCGCGATCGATTACTGCCTACCTTCTCTATGATACGCAGCGACGCCGAGAAAACTAACGACTGCAACGCCTCAGCATCAATGCGCATTTGAAGGTCCGCCGGCCTCAGCAGGCAAACTACGTAAACGGCGTGAATCCACCGTGACACAATTCGCGCTGTGCTACTGCGTGCGTGTCAGCCGAGCTGAATTTCCAGCCCTACCCCAACGCGCATCCACCGGCGTGAGCTACCGATCCTGGCAGGATCACCATTGTAACGTGGAGGGGATATTCAGGGAAAATATCGCCCCCTCGTTACCTTCATTCATTTTACGCCGGATCGAGACTGGGCCAAGTTCCCACGCCACGATGGGTGGAATAGCCTATCGCGGCTGTGGGTGGATGCTCAGCTGATATGGGGTAGGGGGGAGAACTCTCTTTGGATTCGAAACTCTAAATGTCTCTCATGAAAAAACAAGTTCGAAAGGCGTTCATTCATTACGTGATTCTATGCTGGGACCAGATACATTGTCACGGCCGCAAGCCGTCGAACACCGAACAACACTCCGTTACGTGCATTTAATGTCTTTTTCAATGTCCTAGACTCGGCGTGCACTGTCACTCGCGGTTATTTCGGGGCACCCGCACCACTCATGCGCATCAAGTATATACGGCCCTGGCCGGAGTCTCCGACGCGCGTATATACGGCCCCGGCGTCGATTTTCGCACCTCTGTGCGTCTCCGCGCGGCTCACGTGGCGCTGACGTCGCGGCGATTTCCGCCCGCACCGGAACCGCTCTCGCGCGCGCAAACATGGCCGACTAATGCGACCACGCGGCCAAGATGGCTGACCGGCTGAACATCGGTGCACCGTCTCCTCGAGTTCGCGAAATGGCGGACGAGCGGGGTGGGATGTGCAGCTTTCGGGCAGGATGCCGTATTGGCTAGCGCACTATCCCGACCCCGCACAAGCTTGCAGCTCGGTGGCGTTCACGGCCGCGAACCGAGCTCGGAGGGCACCTTGACGCGGCGACGCGCGACGCACCGTCGTCCCGGGGGGTCTCGAACCGGCGTTGCGGCCCGCACCGGCTGCTCCGCACGGATTCGTCCTGAGTACCACTACTCAGGCCGTTGTGCCCGGCCTCGCCGCTCAGGGCCTTCTTCGAGGCCGCAAAATATGAGCTGTGGCTCGTGCGCCTCGCGAGGGCTAGTGCCCAGTCGCCAGGTCGCTGCTGGCTCCTCGACGGGGCGAGGACTTGCTGCTGCTACTGGTGCTCGCGGCTGCTTGCTGCTGCTGGCAGCCCTCAACTCCTACTGCCGCGCGCCGCACGCCACGGCGTGCACAGTGGGCGATTCCAGAAATTTTTTTTTCAAAACATAATATCTCCAGATTGACTGATCCGATCTTGATGATTCAAACCCGATATCGAAGCTAAGACTATGGAATATTCATGAAAAATCCTACACATCCGATTTTTCCACGTGAGGTTATGGAAAATGTAGCAACAAAATGGCCGATTTCTGCGAAAAGCGCGTATCTTGAGAGTCAAGCTTTGGGAATGTATCAAAAAGCATCTCGAGATATGAATTTATAGGTTTTGTGAGATGCTGAGTTCGAATCCGAAGTCAGATTCGTGAAAAAAATTATTAGAACATTCCTTCAAAACAATCACAATTAAAAGTGAGATGTTGCAGTTGGATAATTTGTCAAAACTATTTTGTCTCGGATTCTCGGTCAGAATCATGATAACGAATTCATCCCCTCGATTGGATATCCGAAGTATTTTCCCATGAAAAAATCCAAAATACATCATTACCCACCTGAAAACAGGCGCCCGCCATGGCGCCCGCCACGGCGTCCGCTGCGGCGCCCGTCGTCAGAAAAAATTTTTGTATAAAGAAATGCGCCTCATCAATCGTGCGATTGATGAGGCGTGAGAAGTACTGTATATGCATCAGACGATTATGAAATACGCTGCTGAATGAGATGAGCAGAATGCTTTCTTAAATCGGTATATCTATTCGATACATCATAAATGTTTCCGAAAATTTCAATCACCCTCTTCAAGATCCATTCAACATTCAAATTTGACATTTTATTCCAAAATCAATACCGAACAAGTCCAATCGTTTTCTTACTAACTCCTAACATAAAATTGGAAGTTATTCTATACAGAATATTCGAACAATAGTTTCC
>JAPYYZ010000978.1:0-17050 GCA_030522705.1 Eretmocerus eremicus
TGTTTTCTTACAAAATAAAGTTTATGATCAGGGACCTTCTCAAATTTCGTCAACTCGTTTCGGAAACTGCGATGTTTATGAAAACAGAGAGAATAAAAATGTTTGTTTACATGATGACAAAAGAAAATCAGCGACATCTCTTGGCAACGTCGGGAACATTCGATTGACATAAATTAGAAAACTATAAATCGAGGGTTTATCAAGAGATGATATGATGAAGTAAAATCATTGTGTCTTCATAAACATTGTAGGTATGATTTTTAATCAGGTTGTTTAAGAATCTGATCACTTGAGTGGTCGGTAAAGTAGAACGACGAAGGTTTGCAGTATGTAAAAAAATGAGAACTTCATCTTCAGAAAAATTGGTTTTAAAAGATTTTAACGAATTTAATTTTGTCATGAGGTATTTTTCCGAATTTATTGATAAAAAAGTCGTATTTATATAAAATTTTTTTAATGATTTTTTTCCGGAATTTATTGAAAGTCGTATTTACATGAAGTTCTTTTAATGATTGAATTGGGGGGTTGGCGAGCGTAGCGAGCAGGGGGTACCCCCCTAGTATATATATAGATATATATATGTCAGATGATTCCGATGCTCCGAAGACATCTTCAAATCCCGTCGATTGTAGTAAGAAACCCCTCTCAGAATGTAAAAATATCTCTCTTCCTCTGAAATCTCATGGATAGGGCTCGTTCTCTCATAATGATTCTATTGCCGTCCCCTTGAATTCTGCTACTCGATGCGTTGAAGCAGTGAAAAATATTGACACTTGTCCAATGTGTGCAGATCTCATTCATCCGAAGGTTTTGTTCTGCACAAGCGGGCATACTATATTTGGAAAGTTTGTTCCGAATTTCGTTCAGTTACTGAACGAGTTTCGGAGTGCCCGTTCTGCCGAAAGGTCACTCCGTTTCTACAAGATAGTATCCTCGAGGGTGAAGTTGAAATGTTGGATTTTCCATGCCGTCATTATGATCGGGGATGTCGCGAGTTCTCGCTCGCGAAAAGTTGGTATAGATATTGTGATCATTGTATTTCTCGTGAATTTGAGTTATCTGAAGAGCAGCGAATGATCATAGACTCACGTGCTCATTGAGATTTTTACTGAAAAATATGATAGCAAAAATGATAATATTGTGAGATTCCACATATACACCTGTATTCTCGACAAAATACTATGGATTGAACATTATTGAGTTCACTCAATGCGTTGAGTGTCTCCATTTCTAGGCTAAAAATTTTTCGAGATTCTTTTCCTTTGACAAATATATTCGAGCCTTAATAATGCAGAAATACTCCAATGGATTGACTGAAACGCTATAATGATTGATCTGAAAAGAGAATTCCACGCTCGATGTAATAGCAACACAATATTCGTGATGGAAATTCCTCATAGTCATATCGGAAATACTTCATTCTCATATATAGATCAAGATTCAAATTCTTGCTCGTGATTGTACTATAAATGCCACACCTGATACGAATGATGCATCCATGGGCTGCCTTCTGAGAAATAGAAGAAAAATTCCATTTACACTTGTCCATTTCCTCACTGCGCTTTGCTATTGCAATATTTATTCCTCGTGCTTCGCATTGAGCAACATCATCCATGCATTCCGATTCTTTGAAATGATTTATGATAATATTCTATCAAACTATCCCGGAATACTTATCAATTACGGAACAGTTTTTTTCCAATCATCGTGTCCGTAAGTTACGGAATGGAAAAGAAATTCCATATAATACACCCACTCAAGTGCTATACATCTCGAATGAATTAGTGTTACATCTCATGAGACGATTCATCCCCCAAGCTCACATATCCTGCTGAGTCACGCATCTTTGTTTTCCCCGATGACATATAATACTTGAAATTGGTCAATATTCTGAGATATGTGAAATCGAAGTGGGCCAAACACCTACGTAAGATATGCAATCATGCTATTTCAATAAATATGGGTCGTCCAAGCCTCGACTGACTTGCAAATATCTATAGCTTTCTTCAAATGGATGAGAGAACCCAAAACATATGCTTCTATGATTGAGTCATTCTTGGGAGCTTCCTATTATGCCATAGGTCTTACGATAATGAGAGCCTCATAGAACTATAACTTCAATTTTCAGCGAAAACCAGGAGCTTTCTCCTCTAAACTAGACTCTTTAGTTTAGCTTCGCGAAGAAATCCCACAAAATGTAGCAAGTAGCTCTCAAAGGAGAGATATCCAAGAGTGATTGAGGAAGATGATCTCAAAATTCTGCTTATTCTGTCTTCTCAACTAAAGTTCCAGGTCAATTCAGCTCAAAAACTCATAATCTCTGGTGCTATATGAAATTTTAGTGGGATAACATGATCTGTATTTCATCTCATCGATTACCGAAACTCTATTCTGGCAGTGATGGTTGAAAATTCTACACATATTTCCCCTTTCGAGGACTTCCCGTTCTCATACATCCCTATGGCATCATGATACACGTACATCATTTGGTAAATCGCTTAATTTCATCGTTAATAGTCGGGTCAACTCCCATTTCTTCAATTGATCACCACAAATAGTCCCGGAGCTCAGCTTGCTCCACAGAGTCCTACAATAACTCACTATCGGCATAAAAATGCCCATCAAAGACACTTCTTGTTCAATTTACCTATCAAAAGCTGAGAAGACCAATATTCTTCACATCGATAAGTTATGCAGGTATCTACTCACGGAAAATCACGCAATACTCAAAATTTACATGAAAAATTGCTCTTCCTTCGATTTTAGATCGATCATGATTCGAATCCTTCCACTCATACGTTTTCATGAATTTTCCTCATCGCCATCTGACATCAATCTTAATTCACTCATTGTTGGGGACCCGATTGATAATACTCATGAAGTTCTCATTTAGATGACATACTTTCCAAGATAGCCTCTTCTCTTGAGCTCGGTGTTGAATTTTTTTTATCGCTTGTATCCAATGTGATTTCATCACCCATCTTGATTCATGGCCCCTAAAACTAGCGAACGACCTAAAACGGATAATTTTGAACTCTAAACTGCTCCAGAAAAATTTCCATACATCGATGATTTACTCAATTATTTCATGAGCTTGGGACTCGATATGAAAATGATGACTCAGCATTCTTCTCGCATTTCTCATAACCACGTTGGCACCACTGTTATATGATCCCAAGTCCTACAATAGCTAACTCTAAAGTATGAGAATCTATATCTAATTCATTTGCAATGTCTGTGATCAGATTTCCGAGTTCGTGAAAACATTTTCATAACCACAGTGGTTTCTCACGAGCCGGTCGACTTTTGGCCCTGATCCACTCCGATTGATTTTTATGTTCCGTCAGATCGGAACTTTCGTCGTTGATAGCGAAGTTCAATCGATTCTCCAAAACCTCGATACTATGAGCAGAAGCTATTCGATTTCGACGGCTCCCCTAAACGTTGTCCAAAAATGTCCCTCTATGATCTTTGCAGAATTCATTTTCTCAGACGGTTTTCCGAACGTATCTTGCTCCAGATGCATTTCTTCCATTTCCCGAGGTGGAGTTTCGTTGACTGTGTCCCTGAACCGCGGTATGACCTTTCCTATATTCAGAACAAGCCAGTTCTTGGGAGTACTAGTGATTCGTACCTCGGCGCGCATTTTCCCCTCTTTTCGCAACCGTTTCGAGGCGTCTGATTCTGTTTGTGCTTGACCCAAAATTTGTTCTCCACCCAGATGATCCTCATACTCTTTGATCATATCGCATATCGAAAAATGGCACCTCTCCTCAACGTTAACGGCCCTTCCTCGGTGCTCTTCACGATGGAAATCTGAGATTCCGCTCCAATCGGGGTCGAGAGCTATTTTTTTTGTCGGTGCTCAACTCGGATCCTGATTCTTTCGCATTTGCTCGTTTCCTCTTGCTCAAGTTTCCTGAAATCTCGGCACGACTTGTCTCAGCGTCTGATTCTTGCCCCGACGCATTTCGCGCTCTCTCTTGGCTTGCCATCGTTTGGCTGCGACATACGACCATAACTTTTGCTTCGAGTTTGTTTAACATTTCGGCTCCCTGTTCATTGATCAACTCATACAATTATACTCTCGGGAGTTTTGGGTTCTCTTCTCCTTCTGTAAGCACATGATTTCTGGACAACACGTCCGCACTTGTGTCAGCGTGAAATCGACCCACTTCTTGCTCAATGAGATCACTTGACAACTTTACAATTGGATGACGTCTCTGACTTGCTTCTGCCAGACAAATGATCACGTGTTTTTGCGGTATTTTTTCCGATTTCACTGATTGACTTTGCTCGACTCCTGCTGTTGATGTCGAGCAGCCTGGAAGTTTAAAGGATTTGATTGCTCGTTCCTATTGATGTGGAATCCTTCGGACTGATAATCGTTATCCCGGCTATATGTAATTGAGTCTCGTCTTCCATTGCGCGCAAAATATCCTCCGCGGTCGGTAAAGCGTACTTGATGGTTATTTCTGTACTAATTTGGTCGATATGAACCCCCGCCATGGCTCCGAAAATCGTTGTCTCCATTATATCCTCGACGAAAACTTCTATCGCGATTATCATATACCTGACGTTCATTCCTATTACGATTGTTGCGCGTATCACTCTTTCTATAATCATTCCTCCCTTGATTACGGTTATTATCATAATAATCCGAACTTCGCCGATTCGACGACTGATGATCATTACGACGATACACGTTACGCCTATTCTCGGTATTTCTATACGCATGTTCGGGTGGCGCGCCTCGGCTTGGTGGTCCACCTGACCTACTCTCGTTCCAATTTCAATTTCTTGCTGATTTGAGCGTTGCTGACTCCGCTCGTTGTTTTGCAACGACCCCGGAATCGATGTCTCTCTCCGAGAATCGATACTCAATATGCGTATGGCCTGAAATGTTGCAATATTCGCAGTGCTTTGACTCGCGCAACTTCTTTGGGCAGTCTCGTTCGAAATGTTTAATTTCGTGACAATAACGGCATTTACTGGAAGCGGGTGCCGATCTAATAGACGCGAGTTATTGTGGTGATACTTGCGATCCTTTTCTCGCGCTTCCGGTTATTGCTCTCAGGGCCAAAGTGACTCCAGCAAGATCCCGAGATTCTTTTGCTGCGAAATTTTGTCTACGAGCGCTCGTTTGTATTCCGACTCTTGTATCTTCTGAAATAGCTTCGTGCAACGTTTTGGGATTGGCTACTCTAACCTGATGTTGTAGAGGTTCTCTGAGACCATACAAAAATTGCTGTAAAGCAAGTTCAGCCGTCTGCCCAGTTTGTCCTCGCTTCTCCCATTTTCCTAACCCTGGCTCGGCGTCATATGCACTTAATAACTCATTGTGCAATGCCTGAACGCGATGTCCGTAAGCAGCTACATTTCCACCTGATTTTTGTTTTACTACCTCCAACTCGGATTAGACGCTATCTGGTCCACCGGATGGGCTATATTGGGCTTTCATATCTTTGAGTAACCTTCTGACTGACTCATAGTGTGATATTTGTGACGAAAATCTTTCTGCGGCGCTGCCCTTGAGTTTAGTGTTGAGAGCTCTTAAAACGTATGATTCCGATTCATCTTGTAATTCGTCTCGCAACTACTCTGCGTCATCGCAAAACTTTGCCAAATTCTCAGGATCTCCACTGTATGCAGAAACAACGCTCAATAGCTGATTCAAATTCTTTCTCGGATTTCCGCGAGATTCATGATTGCGACTTTTTTTCCCTTCTTGAATGCTCTCGACGTTGCTCGAGGTTCTCATACTCCGAATTATATTCACTCTCGTCCAACCGTTCACGAGTCTCCTTGCCTGACGATTTCTTCCCGCGAGATCTTCTATCATCCGATAAATCGCGATCTATTCTTCGGTATTCCCGACTATTGTCAGACGAATGATTATCGGAATAATCTGTAGACTGATCACTGTCGCCATCTGTGTCGCTATTTTCTGATTCTGAATATTTCAATTTCCTACGATGTTGGCGTCTTGGTTGATTACTTAGATGGTGCGATCTACTTTTGCGCGAGTCACGCGAATAGTCAGTATCTTTCCTGCTATCACTCTTATTTTTGAGGTCCGCTTCTCGGTGCCGATTACGCTGCAATGATTCAAATGATGCATAGCGGTCTTCACAATTTCTGCTCTTATACACGCCTTTTTTGTCTGATCTTGATCCGTCCCTTTTCCGAAGTAACCTCGGTTCTCGCTCGTATTTGTCATTTCCGCTCCCTTGCAGTATGATTCGCCATCATATGATTCCAACTCTGAGCTAACGAGAGTTCTACGATTTTTACGGAGGCTCTTCCGCTTTGGGCGACGAAACTCATTGGGTTGATGTCTATCACTGTCTCCTACGCGGTTTGAATGATATGAATCGAATTCCTCCTGCGTTTCTGAATTTTGAGATCGATGAATCGTGTCATTGTCATAGCTACCGTGCGTTTCATCCTCCTCCACTGCAATTGTTTGATTCGAATCACTACTAGATTTTGCTCGTAACCCAGTGTCGATATACTGGCGACGCGCATCCCGCTCATTTGCTTCTGCAGTTCATGATCCCTTACGACCGACCGGAGTTGCAAATTTATCAGGAACATCATCGATCAAATTGTCTGAAAAATCATCAAAATTCAAATCACGTTTTTCTCGCGAAGAATCCGGAGTCTTTTGGTCAAAATGCAACGATTCCGCAATGACACGAGACGACTGTAAGCTCGTAACTGTTTCTAAATAGCTACCATTCAATACTGTTGATGCATCTGATTGATTCTGAATTCTTTCCAATAATTCCCGTAAATGTGTTCGCAAACTTTCTAGACTTTCGATCGCTGCTTCTGTGCATAATTCGATTTTATCCAAGAGTACTCCGGACAATTGCTCAATTCCCTGATTCAGGATTATTGCGTCTAACAATTGCATAGCTAATTCCGCTATCTTCAAAGCGCTAAAAATATCTCGACTGTATTTAACACCTTCCTTCGTTGCTGACTCGTATTTCCGCATCATATCTACCGTATTCGGAATGACCGTTCCATCTTCCGGTCTATCATTCATATTGCTTGAATCCGATTTACTGGACCCAGAGTTATCTGATTTCCGACTCGTACTGGAATTTGACGAGCTTCTTTTTCAGCCTCACATTTCGAATTGGATTTCATTCGTCAAAAAAGAAAGCCTCTACGTGCAGCAATACTCGTCCTCGCGAAAGAAAATGTGCAAATTTGACACTATCTGTGCGTCGTTCGTATAAAACAGAAACGTCAGCCGTCTACGCGTCGCGACTCAAACACTAAACAATATTATTCAATCGTGCAATACTCCGAATAGAATATCGGTCAATCCCAACTGCTTTTGATGGAATAATCGCGACATTTTAATTCCACATATCTAATCTGATAACACCTCTGTTCAATTTGCACTATATTCCGAAATTCGGAGTAAACTTTCCCGATGTTAAAATTGTCGAAGAATTTTCTAAATTTTCAAGTGGAAAATTTCAAATCACACAAAACTCTACTAAAATCTTCGCCCCGCGGCTCTCCCCACGAGGGACGAAACTTTGATAATTGGAGTTGACTCACACTATCGCTGCGATGATGATGAATGTAAAACCTCTGGTGGTCATCCTTCCTGTCAGATTGAAGTGCGGCTTTCCAAGTTCGCCTCGTACAATACAACTCATGAGGAAATCTCTTAGTTTTACGTCTCGGCACCTGCTCTTTAGAGCTCTATCCAGACGGCACCCATGAGCGTGTGGTTGAGTTACGCTCAACCAGCGCGTCAGTAACTGCCAACTACCGATTTCACCTCGGTGAGGGGGACTTACAGTTTAAAGTGGGCTCCGAACCACCGAGACTGCCGTAAAAAGCACATGAGAAAAAATCCCAGTGGTGCCGGTCGGGACTCGAACCCTGGCCTCCCGCGTGGGAAGTACAACTCATAAGAATGAAAAACCTAATCACTTCACAACGGTGTAACACCACTGTTACCGAATCTCTGTGACGGCCTAAAAATTCTTCATCTCCGCCGCCAACGAGATCCTGCCCCGCCGGGATTACGGAAGGGATTGGCTAAATGAATTCACGAGTGACATCTGGATCAGCTACTACTTTATTTAAACTCGAATAGTAACTCAGTGGAAAGAGACCTATGGAATGATCTGAAACTATTGTGATTCCACAAATGCTTGTGGTTCTCACGAAATGACGAGGCCGACCGGGGCTGCGAGTTCTTGTCACGCGACGTGCGTACTGACTTGACTGATCGAAGGTGAAGAGCCGAATGAGAGTGCTAGTCGAACTTTGAGCGCTCCCCAAATACCGATCGTTCAGCCCCGATCTTCTCTGTGCAATCGCCCAAAGGGGTTGCCAAAACTTATGTGTTGTAACTATGCCAGTCGATTCTTGCATCACGCTCTACTCTGATCGCTGAATTTGCGATATTCGTGATGTTGCCCGATCACTCATATCGCCACTCTACTTATGAGGATATTCCTCCATGTAGCTATATCATACGCTACAAAATACATCATGAATATTAGTATATCTGACCGCTTAAGTATTGTTGATACTTGCAATTCACCTCACAAAACGATCGCAAACACTAATTATTGGCCAATGACAACATTTCCTTCACGAAAATACACAATTTATCCGGCAGATGCGGTCGGAGCAAACTGAAGAGAACATTATACCGATTCCGAGCGGATGTTTTGAAGACGTCTTCTAGTCGTCAAAAATAGATGTCTTGTGAAAAATCTTATTCAAGATTTGATTCAGACATCGTTCAAAAATTTCGAGCTCGCGGATGTCTGAAAGACGTCGGGAAGATGACTCATGGAGACATCTTGCTTTACGTCATCATTCAGACATCTTGAATTTCACGACATCTTCGTGAAGATTTGCTGGGTTCTGATTACAGGAACATCCAAAAATACTCATCCAGATATTATACCTCCATCGCACATCGAGGACCTCGAGAAGGTGATCTGAGAGTCTTCAACCGATTCAATGCAGTTCGCAGTAAGTTGAAGATTTGTGAACATCCTAAGAGTGACCATCGGTGCCCCAATAGAATATCGAGTCGTGCGCATTGTATGTCGGGATGATTATCCCAATCATGAACAATGTTCTCAAATGATATCAAAAAATACTCCTGAGTATTAAAAATCATCCATTAATGTTCAATTTTCATTTCCATATTTGTGTATTCAAGATCAATCCCTATCATCATCATGTGAGATGATGCCTAGAATATTCGTAATTGTTATTGTAGAACATGTGAAACGAATCAATACTTCCCAAATCCTGAGCAAGATGGGGTAATTCTCCTCCCAGCTCTTCCGTGTCTTCACATTATTTGCATGCAGCGATAACAAGCGTGATAGGATTCCTCCGCCGTATTGTTCGTAGCGAATACGCCGCTGGTGAGGAAATCCATCTGGGGGGGGGGGGGCTCGGCGCGCGACATAGTGGGGGAACAGGAAGCAAAAGAGAAGGGGAGCCCTCCTCCCGCCGCATACGTGAGCAGACGACTAGGTGAATGCAAGATAATTTCGGTCAATTTCGATGGAAAGGTTATCTCGTCGCAACTCGCGTAGGCGGTTTTGCATCTTCCCTGCAATATCTATGCATGAATTTATGTGATGGTATTGGAACTAATGACTGTATCATGATCAACTGCATGACGGAATTACATAACCTTTCAGCAAGGAATTTTGTTATTATTTGATATGTGAATCCAGCAACAGCATGTATCATTCCCCCTGTTGCCGTGTTTTACAGCAGACGGCATGATTCTCACAGCATTTCAATATTATTTGACTGCTTGATATCTGAAGAATATCCATCATGAAATGTCAATACTCCACCTACAACGATCCTAGTATTTATAATGCGTGGAAAAGCACCGAGCTGCAGAGTGATCCAGATTATCGTCTTTGTGTGACTGAACGAAATATCCGCGTAAATGCTCATAAGGGGGAACATCCCAATGTATTCCGACGAACGATTCTGAATGCATCCCAAGCAATGAATAAGTATTCTGTATATTTATTCATTTTGATAGGACCTCTTCGGCCAGTTCTCGTAGATCAAAGGTATTGTGAACCTCACGGGTAAGTAGGTCTGCATGTAAGTATGTGTGCGACAGTTGAAACAAAACAATAGCGGGTGCTGCATTGGCAATTGTGATCAAAACTGCAGCAGTGCAGCCAGCCTCCGATGTTCGAGAGGATAGGATCGAAGCCAAGATAAGCATCTCCTCGCCTATTTCGGTATGATTGTAGTTCTGCTGTCATAAAGAGTCGCCAATTGTTGACCATCGTTTCGTCATTCTATCATCCACGCGGTGATCACTCCCAAAGTTGAATGAGGCAGGTAGAGTACTCGTTCGTTCTTTCGCATGTTTTTCATTGACGGACGTGTTGTTGTCATGCTTCCCTACATATATCATCACTTCGTCATCATCAACGTACCCGATGGTATATACATCGCTCCGTTTCACAATATGATGATGCAACTCCCCTCACGTTCTCTCTTATTGTTCTCTCGTTTAAATTTCGCTTACTCAAATAAAAAAGCCTCGGAGTTGTCACAGCCGGAATTACCTCAATGCACTCTTCCTCCTGCATTCTTCACACTTCGATCTGTTGAGAAACATACCAAAACAGTGTGTTCTTGATTAACTCGGCGGGATCTTTCCAATGGTGAAACCTTTCGAATTGTCGGTGTCTCAAAACCTCTCGAGCGGCAAAGCTCACTAAGATCCAAAACGTAACCTATCAGTAATATTGGTAATATTGCGTGAAATCTGCCGCCGCAACTCATGTGAATGATTGCCGAAGAGCTCGTGCATGAATTTCAGGGAAGATAGTCACTTCGACCTCCTAATGTCGGTATTGGGATAGGATCTTCTTGAATCACCGCTTTGGAGATGGATTCTCCTGAACTCTGATGAAGATCAGATGCTCGGAAACTCGCCGATGATTCAGAATCTTCTAGAATTCAGCTAGCGTGATGGGATTTTCTACACGTCCGACTTGGGATTTTCTGGAGTTCTGAACGAAATGCATCGATAGCTCCCCTCGTCATCTTCAGTATGCTCTTACTGGAACGATCTTAAATAATTTTGAAGGATGCGTTCCAAAATTTTTCGGAGATATAGCCATTCCAATCCACCTATTGATGTCCTATGAATTATGCGGGGTACTGAATTTGTGGCTCAGGGCTTCGTTCCGTTCAGAGTATCGATAACGATATTCATCAGAACGAGTGAGTAAAACTGAGTATGGAGCACTGACTGTGACACTTCATCAGTTTTGCGGATTCTCAACTCTGGCGTATGCAAAATGCTTGTAGAAAGTGTTCCAAGCAAAAAAAGGGGGAAGCTGATGATGCGTGTGATTACACATTTGGTGAATATGAAAATTGCATTTGTGAGAAACGGCACGAAAAAGTGTAACTCGAATCACCTGCCTTCTTCAAAATACTCGAAGCTCTCGGAGCAGTCCATGGTAGAGAAGGAGTTAATTTGCAAGCTCATACTGATCAGGAATGGGATTCATGAGTCTTGGCGCCCCAACGTTCGAACGCTCTCCAACGTAAAAAAGGTTGGTTAACGAATCACATGATTATGTATTTGAGAGAACTGTACAATTAGTTCTCTCGTCGTCAACAGCTAACAGTACAAATGAGAATTGCGATGTGCTATAGATGGAAGGTGAGAGAGCCAGCGCTGTGTGGTGGGCAAACGAGAGCCAAAGTGGTGATATATAAGTATATGTGATTGTATGAGCGTACGTTTAATTGAGGAGGGAACTATACATTCTAGTCAGCTTTTGGGTATCTCTTATTGTGTTGTGTGATTGTGTCAAAAAGGTTGGGTTCGTACTGATGTGAACGCCACCGCAGAGCGCGTAAAGGATTTGTCCGCTATGCTTGGAGTCCGCTATGAGTTGGAGATGAGATGTATCAATAGCCTAAACGATTTGATGGAATTTGGAGGGAAGAGCTTTGTAAGTAATCGCTCATATAGGGAAAGGTTTTCTGTGGTTTCATCATTTATTTGAAATAAGTGAAATGTAGACGATGAGTTATGATCATTCAATTGTAAGAGTAGAATTTTGCCTGATACATGATGCTCAATGGAACAGCAAGCAAAGTTCCCATGAATCAGCAGATTCAGTTTAATCCTCTAGCTTGTGCAATATCAATTGCACAATACATTACATATAAAAATCTATCGAATGGTGGAAGTGAGGGTCACCCTCCATTGGTTTCAATTCCTTCGACTCTGGATTATACTTGACATTACAACAAGATTTTGAACTCTACTAAGATCAACCTTAGTTGCCTCACACTTCTACCAGTTACATGTAACATTTTTTCCTCAAAAATTTTGTTAGATTGTAGCCACAGAGGTTATATGATTAATCTAAATCTGTATATTCATGAATTTCGAACTCACTGCTTCATGTAGTCCCATGTATCAGGCATGTTTCTACTCACACAGTTGAATGATTCCAATTTATTGACCACATGTCAGTCCATTTGAGTGGAAGATGGAACCGCTAAAAGTGCTCTGTTCTACGAGAGCGATTGCTTGAAAAGTCTTTAGTAACCAAATTTCATCCTAAGATTTTGAATCAGTTTCTTTGGAACAGTCATTAAAGTATGACCAATACAGTTTGCTCACTGTGAACAAACCGTATTCTTAGTAATCCTTTTGTATCATTCTGGATGAATGTCCGCCTTGCAGCCACTACTATGTCTCATGATTATAATGGTCGATAAGTTCTAGAAAATCTGATAGAATCTATTCAAATCCAATAATCAAGTTTTGAATGAATAAATCCAATTGATGCTGGTTGCTGATGCCGGTTGCTTTCGTTGGAATTTTTGATGGATCCAGCACTGGGTTTTTCTAGATCAATGGTGTGTGATATGCAACTTCAAGTACCTCAAAAGTGAGGAAGACATTTCTCTGGAAGAAGTTGGGATAAAAATAGTATATTAAATGTACAGAGTCAACGCTGATCCCATGAAGATCTTTCAAAGTCGAAATTCTCCAAGGATACATGAAGCCATCATTGGCGTTCAGTTCCAAGCTATTACTCAGTTATTGGCGTGAAATAGTCCTTTTCCAAATTTTTGGATTTTTTTTTCACCATAGTTGTGAGATTTAGTCAGGAACACGTCAGAGATTTTGCTATGTAGAGTGACAATATTCGTGTACTGTTACTCGATGATTTCCTCCATTACGTATGAGTCAATCTTTTTTTTCCACCATGGTTTTTGCTCCTCCTCATTAATATAAGGAGTATTTCGAGTCTTTATCTTGTCACTTACAGGTATGAATTTGTGGGGTCAGGGACAGTGATGCCAAGTCATTTCAAAGTTAGTGGTGATGGTACCCGCTATCCTGAATAACAACTTCTCCTCAAAAACGTTTGTTGGTGAGAATATGCAATTTGATCTGGCTCAAATATGTTGAAGCATTAGAGTCTTAGACTCTGAAGATGATGGGTTCAAATACGATACAAAATATCTAAGAGACTTGGGGAAGGTCTATCACTCGAAAATAATGAGTCTCCTATCGAGATCCACATAAATTCACATTAATCATACACAACCAACTTTATAGGTTGGAGAGTATATATTCATCTATTCACCTCTAGAGTTTTGCATACTGATCTATTGATTATGACCCCCAATGCACACGTATACCAAAACTATTGAAAGATCAATATTGCATTGGGAATTCATAGTCATTCTTTATGTTGCTAAGAAACTGCTCGATCTCACATCTTACAAATTGCAAACTCTAGGAACTGTACAATGAGTGCAGTTTTAATGCGCTGGATTGGAATATTTTAAGTGAATCGAGTCGTCATTGTCACCCCGTTTCCCTATTGCACTAATTAATTAATCTAACAAATTACTCAATTCTTAGTTTGTTACCGCAACAAATCTTGTTGACTTCACAAATTGTCATTCCAAATCCAACAAGTACGGAAACAACAAATGGTGATCTGCAAATGATGTGGCATTCACACTGATGATTGCTGTTGGTGACCCAAACTTCTGGACGCTGGGAAGTGAAGACGCGCTAAGACGACGCTAAGACGTTGGACGTCAAGTGCAAAGACTCGTGAATCCCATCCCAGGGCCCTGGAGTCAATCGAGTAAGACGCGGAGATCGACGGGGAAGACTATTGAGACGAATAATTGAAGAACAGGGGTAAGACGAGCCACGAGCCGAATCGCAAGGCGATCCGCAAGCCAATCCACCAGACGATCTGCAAGCAGAACCAAAAGTCCCTCCACGACCACATCAGAGACAGAGATATCGTTAAGGATGGCAGATCGATTCTACCGAGCGGAGGTAGCTGCTTCCTCATGCTGACAATGTGCACAGAGCTCAGTGTATTGCACGTCGCCGAGAATTCAAAGCTCATCTCGGAACCATCAATGAACACTGAACACAATGAATTTGCGGTAGCCGAACAGATGTCAGTGAATATCAGAATTCCATCCTTGTGGATAGCAGAGGTCGAATTAGATTCTGAACCGCAGGCTCAAAACTGCCGACACCTCTGTAAGTGGCCCTGACAACGCTATCAAGTTTCATCACCCGTAGAATGCGATGAAACGTACTGGGCTGGCTCAATTCATATAATGGCGCAAGCGTTAATCCCCATGAGAGCAACTACACAACCGCCAAGTGAGACGAAGCATATAGAGTACATGATTCATATGCTAGCATAGCGATAATCATCATGGACAGCTCCTCTAACGATGTCTTCAAGCACATCACCGCAGAAGCATCTCGCCTTGCCCACAACGATGAGAGAGCCACCATAGCCTTTCAGGGGGTTCTTTGTCAGGTTCTTCGTAGATGAATGCACAGTCTCCGATACAAAGTCATCATAAAAAAGCTTGTTAATCACCTCCTGAGAGGTTATGGTGGCTCTCTTGTTGTAGTGGATAAGGCCAGATGCTTCTGCAGTGATGCGCTCGAAGACGCCGTTGACGAAGCTCTTAATGATGCTCATCACCTTGCGTAAAATGACTATGCGTTGAAGGTATCTACTTGTCTTTCACGTATCCACTTGCTTCTTAGGTCTACACAGCTTTCTTGCTGACCGAAAGTGATTTTCTGCTTGGGTCTATTGGACCCCTTCTGCCATTCGTGTTGATCAAGACACGATCTCCGCAGAAATTTCCTGAACGTTCGACGCCTCGTTCCGTTGTTTAGAGCCGTGAGTATTCACCCGTCAGAGGAGAAATTCTTTTCTCGCATCCTATTCCATGTACCTGTACATTTAGTCATCTAAATCTGCGGGAATTGAGTCTTGATCAACACAAATGGCAGAGGGGGTCCAATGAACCCCAGCTCAATTTCCAGTGTTTGTGTCCGTTGACGAAGCTTCTGAAATATTTCACTCGAGTCCTCTTTAATATTTTTCAACGTACTTTGGCTCATTCCAAAGCTTGTTTGAATACCTTCAAAATGAGTTGAGATACGTTGCATTTTGATCGAGTGGATCCAAGTTATTGCTGATTCACTCAAACTCAATTTTTTTCAAAATTCTCGCAATATTGATTACTTGATTTCGCAAATTAAATATAGTTCATGGAAAACTGGGTTTTGTGGCTTGATAGATCCTGGAAGGAACCATCTCATACGTATATCCAGAGAGTTTCAACGAAAATCTTGAAAACCAGAAGAGTTACACGCTAAGGCGTGAACATAATCTCTTTTTGCGACTCCTTTGATCTGAAAATTTTTTGAGCCTCCACATTGTCAAATATCGACTGAACAATAATTCTATGCTGTGGGAGAGACATAGAACTACGTTTAAAAAAATTAGCAGAGCTGGATCAGGTGATCTCGCAGAGTAGTTCCACTTTTATTGACGTGGGGTCCATTGGACCCCCTGTACCATTCACGTCAGGATTTGGAGGTGTGTCATTCGAGAGTTGAATATCCCATTCTCTCCTGGTGACAAAGTTGCCATCTCTTGTAGATTCTCGTACAAGTCATCAATGGAATTTGCAATATCTTGAAGCTTCCCAGCGAACCACTGTTTTGTGGTTCCAGCACTCGATGGGCCTCGTATCTTGATAGAGAATCAGAGCTGCATTTAATGTAGAAAGCTATGCTGTGAATCTCATGTTAGTAGATCACTTTTGTATATGATTAGTCACCCTTTTTAGATGTCGCTGATCCTTCCTGTACAGGTTTTAAAAGACACTCACAGTGTGCGTGAATTACGAATGGGACTCTCTCTCTTTGTAGTTGTAGTTCTTGAATTCAACTATATCATCGTCAGGCTTGGGGACAATGATTTTTCATTCATTCATATTAAGAGGTAACTGTTTGTGAGCTTTTAAACGAGATTAACTAGGAGAATAGTTCAGACATGTGCTAAAGATATACTTTCCAGCCTTGTTACGTGACAAATTAGAGCTCATGAATCTTGAGAGGTTTTTCATTAGAATATGATGGGAGTTGATGAATAATCCGTCTGGAGTATCTCTTTCTTGTTCGAGTAGCGAGAGGTCGCAGTGCAGCTTACTCTCGCTGGATGTTCTGCGGAGGGGTATGATACCGTCATCGTCTAACACGAACACGTCCACTGAAATTTTACTTTGATTCTCGAAAGCCCGTATCTGACGCAATGTCACGGGATACGATATCCCCTCCATATTCAATTTCTCCTGATATGGAGTATATTGATCGACCCAATTCGGATAATTACTCCGAGGAACTGGACGAATGGGAGATAAGATTGCCCGTTCGAAACATTCAGTACCGTAATTCATAACATTAATGCCCGAATGCTCTTCCTGAAGTGAAACTAGCGAGGGTATAAACGAGCTACCACTCCGCATGGGATTGGATTTATTCATATTAATCTGCGAATTCACTATAGGGCTGAAAGCCGAATCCCTGCAGAAAAAGATGATCGTGGGATCCCACGTGGGATCCCGCGTGGGACCTGCTCGTATGGTATCGTACTTCGTGGGAACAGCAAGGGACCTGGGA
>JAPYYZ010000979.1:3456-26672 GCA_030522705.1 Eretmocerus eremicus
GAGAAGATGACGAAGAGATCATTTACGGCGATGCGGTAAGTCCGGGCGAGTAAACAGTTTGGAAGATGATTTTAAGGTTAAAAAGCTTGATGATTGTAGAATATTTGGCTTGTTTTGAACTCGTATGCATTGGTTGCTGATATGTATGGACTATTTGAATTACGAGAACTTCCATTTCTCCTAACACCGATGAGGGTCAATCCCTGGTGATACCTTATGAGGCCATCGGGTTCACCAGCAAATATTGAAAGATGACTTCTGGCAGGAGTAAATAAGCCCCTTCACGATCGTTTATTATCTTCCAAGAATAATTGAGATGCCTAACAGAGAATATCCCAGATTTGAAACCCGATTACTTGATCTGTCCCTGTTACCACAAAGTATCAATCTTACGAAATCAATTCACGCAAGTTTCCCACCCCATTACATTACAGCGATGCCTGGAAAGCTTCAGTGTGAAAAGAGTTGATTATTTTCAAATTTTTATAATCACAGCAGTTCATGAACTTATTTCCAGAATCATTCCAATGTATATAATCCAATCTATCCTCGACTCTTCGAGACCGAAGCTGAGCAAAAATATTTCTCACATACCCGAGTAAAACAAAACTTGATATGACAATATCAGCATGAAGGCTTCTTGAAGAAGCCTCATATAACTGCCTTAGGATTTGACTGCTTTATAATCCCTTGTAAGAGAAGACCTATCTTGGCGACCGAGCCCTTGAACTTGAAACATTTCATAGCTAGACAAGGTGAACGAATGGAGAGAAAATGATTCATCGTATTTTGAATAAGTTATTTGGTATTTGTTCATTTTCGAAAAAGAACTTCGTATGCATTTATTATTTTCTATACCTCGTATGAATGAACTTCACTGGACTATTTTTTTCTAGAAAATCTTCACTAGTCAATCCATTGATGATGATGCGGATATAGAGAGGTCATAAGTCAATAATAATGTTACTCGCCAGTATGATCGTGGGAAGCATTTGTTGAATTTGAATCAGTTTTCCTCTGCTTTGCCTGCTCTATCTCAAAATTGGAAGTTAATAAGTTGATTAATCAACGTGAGAGTAAAGCAAGTCCTGAAAGAGAGCCCGAACAAGGGAAGAAAGGTTCTAAGTGGCTGTCCTTTAATAAAGTAGCGCTTAATCCGATCTGAAGGACTGAAACTCAGTGCTGGATAATTAAATCTCCCTGCCGCTCTCTTCACTTTCTCTTTCTCTTTTCTCGTTCCTCTTCCCCGACTGTATCTATGAACAGCTGAGAAAAGACGCTTATTGCCATTTTATTTTCAATTCGTCGTTCATCCTGACTAGACTCATCCATAATTTTTTTATATTCTATCTCCGCTGCTTCCCAAGATTCTATTGATGATTATAAGATCAAGTTGTCTCTCTTTGGTCAGATTGAGCTGCTGCATAAAAGATATTCTGTACAGTCACCCGTCATCTCACGCTGGGTGAGCAATTAATGTGGAACAAATGAAGCAGATGAAACTCTTTGATGCTGTCTAAGCTTCATCCTCAACGTAGAATTGGGAAATTTCTTTGAGCAAATACAGATGGCAAGTGAGAATGGATGAATCTATTTCTCTACCAATAAATTCTCAAAGAACCAATTAAATGGATTCAGTTATACTTTTCATCAACAGAATCACACCCCACCCCACCCCCATTTCACGAAATTGAGCTTTAGTCAATCCACATATTGAAATATCTTATCATTTGCTGGGTCATCTCTACAAGTATGCACCCAACTATCAACAAAAGCGTGAAATTTATCCGATAAATATTTCCATCTCAGAAGTTTCCTATTTTCGTCGATCCACGGAAGTTGATGTTTGAGATGGTGTCATCGTATATTAAACGTTTGGCTACGAATCACTCGAAGATATTTCAAAAAATTATATTAAAATCTTGATTGCTCACATCATGGGATCTGGAATTAATCATAACCATTTGAATAAATCTAGTATCTAAAACAGCGATTGCTACCATGAATCAGAATGTATACAAGTTCTCAAATCATACTGCTTCTACGAGAATCGAATGTAGAAATGATTCTAAAAAACGATACCCTTTTTTCCAAATGAAGGAGTCAAAATTCAGCGAAGAAATTCCAAATTATCCAAATACTCATTTCTGTGAATTTGGACTCATCTACCTAACGCTGACTCATACCGAGTTCTATACTGCGGCGTTATTGGGATGAGAGATATGAGACTCTCGCCGAGTGAGCTCCGCGGGTAAATAAAAAACACAATTCTCGTGGATGATGATACCAAAAATCTGCAAAGCGCTGGAAAAAGTGCGTATGTATACTCGTACGCACGCAGACTAGGCAAGTTGAATAGCTCAGGATAGAGCGCAGAATGGAGTCTTGAACAGTCCCATTTATGCGCTACCATTCTCCACTCTCCTCCTTTTATCCTTTTGTCTTTTTATTTTCTCTTTGTTACATTCATCTCAATGATGACAGCGCGACGACGGAGCCAACGCTAACCCTGCTGGATAATTCAGCGCCGTATTCATGCCTTTTTCAAACTTGCAACAATGCGCAAGCTTGCGCCGAAGCTTAATATTCCCCTCCACCTTCCTTCCCATACACCTCACCCCGTCTCTCCTTCCTTGCTGTCTTCTTTATTCGCCAACTCTGCAAGCCATGGAATAATTCGAGCTACGCTTTCATTCTAATGCAGAACAATGAAACGTCTATCAAGTAACTCTCGTCTACCTTCAGATCAGGTCTCTTGTGATGAGTTGACGACCATCGTGTTCAATTGCTTATCACAATGATTTTCATCTGCGTAACGTATGTCACTCGCACTTATTTATTCACTGAGTGCAAGAACCGGCAGCCAGCGCTTGGAACGGCAAGGAACGGTAGCTCTGGTAATAAACGGGTCTCGCGAGTTTAGACCAAAGTAGAATCTACTTTGTTCGTTTTGCTCGTGCCTCCTGCTTGAGCCCGCGCAGTCACTGTATCCTCCCCCCCTCCTCCACACACACAAGTGCAACACTTTGCCAACTCACGAGTAGGTCAACCTTGCGGATCACGGATTTGGCCAGAACTTTGGGAATCATCTCATTTCGATGAGAAATGAGGATATCTCAGAGGGTTAAGACCAATAGGCCCTCGGTTCCGAGACACAGCTATGGAAATTAGCATTACTAGTATACCTATATATATGACTTTTTAACACGGGCCTATGTGGGCAGTGCTTATTTCCATGGCTGGATTTCTGAACAGACGGCCTATTGGTCTAAACCCTTTGAGATATCTCCATTTCTCACCGAAACAAGATAATTCCCAGAGTTTTGGCCAAGTCCGTGATCCGCAAGGTTGACCCTCTACTTGTCAATATGTTTTCGTTGCCGCCGGTCCCGCTGCACCTGAACGCTGAACGTGTTGAAACTCGCCACGTTGGAAATTTGGAATACGTATTTCATAATAAGAATCGTACCAATATTACGCAAACATCGTGATAGCTCTGAGGCAGCAAAGATTCAGCAGCACGTGCAACATAACTTGGCTCCATGTGTCACGCTACGAAGCAGAAGACGCGTTGAGAGGAGCAAGCTCGGAGGACGAGAGCAAAGTAGATTCTACTTGGGTCCCGAGCGAGCACTGGGTGGAAGTCGTGTTTAGAAAGTATCAGTGAAAATTCTCAAAAAATTCTCATGGGTAGATCTGATTTTTCTCCACCCGAATCCGCTGTTTGTTTATTTTGCTCCACCTTGGGGAGCGATATCTCGGCACAAGATTTTCCCCCCGCGTTCGGAGGTATCCCAAATAATTGCTCCAGCTCTGTTTGCGCGTTTGGCACAGGTTAGGTGGGTGTCGAGCGCCGGCTGCCGTTTTTTGCGCTCAGTGTTTGAATTTTGGTTGCCAAAAATCTGGTGATCAGTATGTTCACGAGGATTCCAGTGTATCGCATGCAATTCTCCTCATAGTACCGGCTCGTACTTCTGGTACAATTTAACGTGGAGAAAAAAACACAATGGATCAGAGTTTGTTAAAACTATTGGACAATCACACCATTCGATTTGGAGATCAATGGTGAACACGGATGTGAATTTGTGACACTAATTCCAACGACCAATCTATCTGATACATCTTGGGAACGTGGAGAGCTTTATATGTTTTTCTGTCCCATGGAGAGCTCTTTCACGTTTTCGTATTATTGATATTACCTGTTCAATTCATCTCATTGAAGATAATTTTGGCTGACTTTTGAAGCTCGTTCTGAGCTCTGCAAAATGAACCAACTAGCATCCGGTTATTTGCTATTCGGGAAAATATTCATTTGGAAAAATGACCGGGCATCGTCACGTTCAGTATGGGCGCTGATTGAGGCTGGGATATTCGTAGTCTATGAAAGAGAAATTTCTCGGCGAATAGGGGCGAATTGGGTACTTATATCGCAAATATTCTGCCCTAGTGTAAAATTTGGACATTCTCGAATTCGGAGATGATTGATTCCTGACCCAGGCGGGAATGCATCCATGTTGCCCTTAGACACTCTTCAATTCTTTTTACTCTCAGTATATTGAGATGCATAAGGCCCCCATGGCGCTCAAAATGGTTCTGAAAGGCTAAATGCCAAGATGATCCGCAACCAAATCCTTTTAAGGTGGTTTAGGCGGGATTTTTTCGAACAATAGAATTCGCTGAAATTTTGAATACTTTCTGCATACATAAATTTTGCATTCATAAATTATGGATAATTCCATGGGTTTGAAGAACATATCAAAATTTCAGGAGGATCGTCAACCTAGATTCCGAGATATTAATCCTCCAAATTTTGACAATTTACACGGGGAAGATAGATCCTCCAAATTTTGACAATTTACACGGGGAAGATAGGGATTTCAGCTTCTGCCTTAAATATCACAAAGACAAAAGAATAGAAAAATCTGACAAAACTCATAGTGATAGGCCATTATGAGAGGAGAATCTCTGTGAAATTGCGTGAAGATCGTCAACCTGGTTCCGGAGATATCTCACTTTATAATAATCGCATCAAAAATTTGAAAGATAAATTATTCCTGAAGCTTATGGTCTTGAGAGCATTCATGTCGAGTTTCATCCAGGTTGGTGGTTTTACTCAAGGGATATTCAATTTCTAAAATACTCTTTCGCGTCTGTCTCTCTTACATTCAGCTATCTGTCTCTCTCGTACCGCGTGAACCACCTTGACGGAAATGAAAGACGAAGCTTAGGAATATTTCGATCATAATTCTCGTGAGAAATTCTGATCAGTCCTCCTTTTTGTATTCATAAAAAAAGCCGTGACTTTTTGGGACAATGCTGGGACTTCTTACCTCGCATTTGAAGTCTCAAATGATGTCTCATGGGAATGGAAATTGTAATTGAAAATTTTGCTTTCGAAGCCAACGATTCTTTTCGAACCACTAAGTGTGGATAATAAATCCTGCAAATACACGAACATGTCACAAGAATCTAACTTTCTTGTCACTACGTGCAAGATTAATATAAGAGTACAAGATTAACATAGAAATCAATATGAGAGTATAAGATGTATTTCTAACGATCTATCTCTGATTGGCAAATCCTGAAATTACTCTTATGACTATAAACTTAGGCAAAATTTCGAAGTTATCCCTTATCCGAAGTGTATTCCGGAGGAATAACGACCAAATCAGAAATTTCGAAATTCACACCATGATTCTAAACTCTGTCAAAGCAAAGCGAATACATTGATGAGTCTTTACCTGCTGTTTGAATAGAATAGCTCAGCATCTTGTGAAATGGTTGGGTCACAATCTTCGCGATAACCACGGGTAGAAAGGATGAGTTCCGTTAAAATTTTCCATCCGCAATTCTGCACTCGGATTTTATGGATGAGCTCGAAGAACCAGCGGGGAAGAAATTTGAGGTTTTTCGAGTTTCCAACGCAATAAAAGTGTGACCCAAGTCTCCCCGATGACTTACAAAGAAACTAGTACGAAATTCAAACTTTCTACACGAAGAACTTCTTGGAAAACAACTCTTTTAAACTTTGTCCTCCATCAGTTCTCTATTGCTTCCTTCTGAGCAATTCTCATCTACTAGTAATTTTTGGCTTGACTGTAGAGAGTTTCATCATTTTGAGCATTTACAATGGAAAAAGTCAGATGGATTTATTCAAGATCTCGAAATAGCTCTGGTCTACTATATTCATGGTAATTGATTCAGTGCCACAGGACATCGATACGGTATTCTATGACCGAGATACACATTTACCACTGTTTGTTTAGTCCAAAACATCAATACAGAGAGATTCGATCATAGTTTAACTCGACCAATTGCTTTGGTTGCAAACAAGGTAACCGGGAGCATATTAATTCATACACATATTAGCTTATATAATATTGTATTCATAGAGCAGGCAAATATCCATTATGCATACGAATTATCACATCGGATTCGCCAAAGGGCAGAGAATCGACAGAAAGCATGGTGACGCATGAGTATTGAGACGTCATAGAACAAATAGAGACTAACTATTTGCGTACTGAGGCAGTACAAACAAAAATCCTCCGATGAGATACACTAGGAATATGAGTAGGGTATTTATTCCGTACGTCTTTGTTGTGCAAATAAGTAAAATGATATCTTCAACGATCTTGAAGGACTGGAGTGTAGATGAAAGCACTCATTTATGCATAAAGGTATATATTTTGCATGAATGAGTGCTTTCATCTACACTCCAGTCCTTCAAGATCGTTGAAGATATCATTTCATTTATGAGATACATTAGGCATAATTGTCATTGAAAAATTTTACATCGGAACTATTCAAATATCGATGGATTAGAAAAATCTTTCGAACCGGAGTCTGAACATCCGCGATAACAGAAGAGTTCCAATAGAGACCTGATAGAGGAACAATTAAAGGGTTCAGAAGAAAGAAAGCGTAGGTTCATTCCAGATATTTTTGATAAAATGATGATTCGCTATGCGTCTTTGATGAGTAAAATATGAGTTCAGATTTTCTTATCGATGTGGACACTATTTCGTTTAGTTTTGATACTAACCTCATAGTACAACACATGGAGAGGAATAAGATCGTGGGATAAAAATCAGCGGTTTCCAAACAAAATAACTTCTAGACCCATCTCTTTCTTCTCGTGAACTCTTTAAATGGATTTTCACAAAAGGCTATTCTCTACGTAGATCTCTTCGATTGATTTTCATCACTCGAAGTATATTTGATATCGAGTGATATTACTTTCTGAAAAAATGATTGAGGAACATCTTCATCCAATTGCTCGATGAAAAAGAACAAAGTTTCTGATAAGACCTATGATTTTCCACACTGTGGTCGTTATCAATAAATGTTCCACACATGTGATCCAGTTGAAGAATCATAACTTGTGTGAAAGCAGATCTTGAAAAACGGCATTGAAAATAATCACGGATTAATGCTGTACCTAACGCAAATAAATCAGAACCATGTAGTCTTATAATCGAGCAAAACCAGGCATGAAAAAAGAAGAAACGAAGCCACAAGTCGAGAATTCACCCGACGTTCCTCGATGCGGCAGGGCATTGCGTCACCGAGCGTGTCGTCGTCTTGGCCACCGTCGCCGTCAACTCTCTTCTTCGCAATTACAAAGTTGGGCAAAGTCAAGTGCATCGCCTCGACTACACGCGTCCCACCCGGGGGCATCTCGACAGCCAGCTATCCCGCCTCGCCTCTTTTCTTCGCCCCAACTCTATTCTCGGTTTCGGCCAATTAAGGGTTTCAAACTTGGCGCCTCGAGATACTAAGTGTGAAGTTAGACCGCCCTCGCTGCCGTAAACTTCGCGCATCGTTGAACCGAGCCGAAAATTCACGTGCGCTCTCTCTCTCTCTCTCTCTCTCTCTCTCTCTCTCTCTCTCTCTCTCTCGCTCATGCGCTCGTATACAGTTGAGATTTGAGGTTTTCGGTATATAATCGTGCTCGTTATAGAGAGATGCCTAGCGCGCTCGTTAGACTCCTAGCGTTCGAGTTAATGCAATAATACGGACGGAGCTTTGAATCAATTGGAACGCATGGCGTGTGATTAATAATAACCGCTGTGTATTGATATAGATTCCGCGGTCAATTGCGTGAGATTCAGTTGATATCCGAACATCACGGGACACCACAAGTCAATCGCAATTATCGAGTGTATTGGCAAATTAAACCGCAATTCAGTCGTCAGAGCTGATTTGACGAGCAAATATCACCCAAAAAATCCTGTCAACGATGATTGCTGTGTCGTACATGTAACGACTATAATTGATAGCAATGGAACGATCAACCTTTCATAAAACGAGGCTGAAAAATATGTACACATCGATCATATTATTGAAGTGTACAATGTTGAGTTCTACACTGTAAAAAGAAATTTTTAAAGTCAAATCGCTAGGCTTGCTGACTTTTTTACTTAAAACTCTCTGCCGACTGATTTTCAGACGTCTAAATTTTTCAAATCGTCTGATTTTCAGCAAGCGGTGCTGATTTTGAAAAAAACTATTGGAGCACGGGGTAAAGACTCGATTCTTGAGTTTGAACTCACTATGCTTGCTATGTTGATTTTTGTCCCGCAATCTAGCACATTTTAGCGATAAACTTTACAAAAAATGATGATGATTCTCGCGTAAATGAACATACCTTGACCAGGTCCTACTGGAAGATAGGTCATGCGTGTTTGCTGTTGGATTATACCAAGTATTGAGGAGAAATATTCTTTCCAGTCCAGAGTAAGATGAACAATTCGATGCAAAATTATTCATCATGTGATGTACATCAATCACTAGAGAAACCCCCGTAAATCAAGAAAAATCAAATACGTCAAAGTTCAGCTCGTACGTCACTTACTTTCAGTCAATATACAGATTCAGACACACGTTTTTTCTGACTTTGAGATACGTATCTGCTGAATCGTACTACATCTTATTTTGAGCATAGATATGATCTGACTTTAAGGATTTATTTTTACAAAATACCATTGGGCAAACTACAATAATGCAGAATATAACGTCTGCTCCGTTCACCGATCGAGAAGTTGTGGCTCACGTGTTTAATGAAGTGGAGTTTGAAAACTAAAAGCTCCCTAACAATTAGATTATTACACTTTGATGAGTTTGTGAAACTCATTTGAATTTAGATTCAAATCAAGATTCAATATCAATGGTAGTGAGAAAATTGTACTCTGTGGTTTTTCTATAAAATGTATTTCAAATAATGGTACCGAATCCCACTCAACTGGATCACATTCCTAAGCCGGCAGAAGGTCCGGCAGAAAGTTCCAAATTTTGAAAAAAAATGCACAAAGGATCATCATGACTCAAACTGAGGTTGAATGTTGTCCGATTCATGCAATCGCATGGTGGAGGCTGCTGTTGGAGAAAAGTATCGACGTCGCGCGTCGAGTGGCTATAATAGTTCAAACTCCATCCGGCTACTTTGAACTTTGGAAGCGGAGATTTGAAGTATTTTCTCGGCAGCAATGTTGAATTGATAATAAATAACGTTCGCAAACAAAGGTTGGCTTGAAGTGACAGCCGTCTGACAATCACATCAAAAATGAAAAAACTGCCAGAGTAGAATGAAAAAGGAATGGTTTGACGTTGGAAATCGGAGTTGGTTCTCTCTTCTTTCTTTTTTTTAAACTGAGAAGACCAGCTATATCACTGTGGTTTGTGGGAAGAAAGAAATAATAGCTGTGTAAAGTTATGACGCCATACGGCATCATATTGGTCATCTAAAAATCAATGAATTCTATTTCTAAGAAGCTTATTTCATTTGCAGGAGGTATGACTGATAGTCCTTCAATTTTAGAGACTATGCGTGAAGTAATGACGGTCTTCGACGTTATACCAGTCTTGTAAAGGTTAACAAATCATGATTCCGAAAAGTTCCTATTCGTGAAGAGAATCACTGGCAAAGGAAGACATCGTCACTAGAATTTCTCACAGTCTCGTATTACCTAGTAGACAAAGAATTCGCATTATTGCTGTTAGATGGGACGCCTGCACGGAGATACAGCCAAAAAATTCAGTATTGTTAGTGTCTATTTACATGTATGGCTGTTTATGGACCTAAGTGAGCAATGCTTAAGTACCTTTCCGTATCCCCGAACAGAAGGCCCAGCTGACAGCAATGATGTCGATTTTTCATCCACTAGTTGATAAAAGACTGTAAGAAAAGCTTCGGCGAAGATTGGTGACCCGGACTCCGTGGTCTCCCCTTGCGAATACTCGTCAATGTCTCATCAAAAATATTTCAGCAGATTAAGGAAGACGCTATATTTAAATCACATCAGGATCGATTCTGAAATTATGATTGAACTCCATCAATACCCAAGATACCTACATTCTCTGTCTCAACATACGAATTATCCGAGCACTCATCCAAGCTCGTTCGCAAGCCAACGTCGAAATTTAACCTCCTCCAACAATTCAATTACTCGCTGACGCACAAAGTTGTTCTCGTCGCTCAATATACACGTACATTCGCCAGCTAGTAACGTACGAGATGCCTCGGCTCTGTTTGATCGCTCTCCGGCCTGGCTCGGAAACTCGGCCTCTCCGCCAAACATCTCGCGATCCCAGCTCATTTTGGAGCTTAGCTGCGACGCCAAAGTACAACACGAGAAGAAGCCTCGCTCCGCAGAGAAGCGCGTGACAATGGCTTGCGCATCCGCTCGTCTAAGCGGAATCCTCACTCGCTTAATTGAATAAATTTGCAATGAATTAGCGCCGAAAACGCACCCCAGAGACGGAGTATAGAATCCAAGTGACTCGATGCTGCTCCTCTTCCCCGTACACGAGCTCTCGCGAGCTCCGGGCACTTGCGAAGTGGCGATGTTCTTTGGCGACATGCACTCTCTTGCTCTCGCTCTCTTCGTCTCATTGGGGGCTTGGTGAGAACCGCCGCTTTTCATCTTGGCTGCGGTGGCGCGTTTCACACGAGCTGCGAGCAATTTCGAGTGCTGAGAGCGAGAAAGGAGCGATGCTTCCTTGACGCCTCGAGTCTATATGTGAGGTCGTATAGAAGGACTCGACGTTAGAGACGAAAGAGACTTACGAGGTCGGTGGGTACGCGCGTGGGTCGTGGCGATTTCTCTAGACGAGACGCTCTTTGACGCGGAAATTGCCCACACCTAATGCGCTGTCCAGAACCCGAGTCGTCTCACTACTGCTATACTATGGGGTTGGACCTTTGGCGTGATTAAAACATATCGTGGTGGCTTTGAGCTCATGAAGAATTATTACCCACGGGCTCGCGGAAATTCACCGAGAGAGATGAATTCGCAGAGAGATACACGAGTGACGCGCGACTGGTGCTCGCAGCGAAGCGCTAGTGTTTCGCTCTTAGATTGGATGTCAAGTGGAATTGCATGGAAAAGTTCTCAGATCGTCAGAAAGAGTTTGGGATGTAATTTTGTGAGCTGGAAATGAGGTATTCGTTACGCGTCGAGTTTGTGTCATCGAATTTCACAAAGCTTCAGATTAAACTGTACATTATTCCACTCACCACAATTTGCATCAATATACCGTGATGCGAGTTGTCTCTGATACGTGATTCGCCTCTGTCTATTACTGTCCATTTTGCATGAACCCATCCATAATGATTCTGTGACTATATCATTGGGGGTTCCAATTTGGAAATCAATCATGAACTAAAGCCAGGAAAGAGAAGAGAGAGTGCGATCAATTTCCGGAGACATCCCTCAATGTAATGTGCATGTTTTCCTGAATTCACCAAGGTGAGATGTTTGCACGCACCCGTTTTGCCGAATCTTGCAATTTCTCTTCCAGCTATTTGTGCTCTGGAATTGTGCTCTTTTCATCCTTTTGAAAACGCGCAAAAGTTTTTATACCCTTTTCAAAAAGTTCGCTGGAAATTCTTTGGAAAATAGCTGGTTCTTTCTCGAGTTGCGGCATTTCCACCCGCATTACTTGGAAGAGTAATGGAGAAATCTCAGAAGCTTTCCGGATATAAATTACAAATTCGAGTTCCCGGTTGCGGGTTTCTCCCCCTTACACTGAACAAAAGAAGCAAAGTACTTTATAAAAATGAGATCAACATCCGCTCTAAGTACCAAATTTCGGCTGGAAAATATTTGGAGCATGTCAAAGTAACTACTTCAGACTACCGCCTCACACAGAGATTCAACTTGAACGGTATTTTGCATTAAATTGGAATCTTAACTCGAAAAATGATCCTTCAACGTTTTTGTAAACCAACAAACAAAATGTACCGTTACCAGCTTCTATTGGGTTGGTAAGGGGAGACTTCAATTTTGTAATTATCCCTCCATCATCGCAATCTTCATCATAGGTATTATGATTTTTAGCCTCTTATACAGAGTTTTGTCGCGGTGCACTGTAGGGATTGCAATATTTCACGATGTTCTCGCAACTGTATCCGAGTACAGATATTTCGCAAAATGAGACACAAAACGTTCAATCCAATATGTAATTTACAAAATTTCTGTTCACATTCACCCCCCGAGAAACATTGGAAAGATAGATCCCAACTCCCGTATTGTTAGTTTATAGTGAATAAAGAAGATTCGAGGTGGAAAATCGATCACCCGCCAAGGTCTTCAGTTTCTTCGCTGAACCGGGAAACCGCGAGAAAAATTGTGCCCGAGCGGCGCTTATCGGGCCGCCCGCAGCAGCAGGCTCAAAATCTCGTAGTAACGAATCATTCGCACTTGCGTGAGCGCGCGATCGCATCGGTACATTTGTTCGCGCATGGCCTCTCATCCGCACCTGATGCTCTCAAGCTGGACTGCCCACTGCTGTGGAAACGCGATACGCTTATATCCAAGCTCGTCACGTTTCAACAAGGTCGCGCGCTCTCCGAGGGGGACACCGAGTGGCCCATGAATTTTTCCACTGATCTGGACAAGCCATCCATCTGTGGAATAGGCGTTCGAATCGAGTTGGCTCGTCCGATCTTCTGTGATGAAAGCTTGAAAACAGAGATGAGTTTGCACGATTCTAGTAAATTTCTTTGTTGGTGTACTGGAACAAGAAAATATTAGTGATTGAGATTGTATAAATTTTCATGATTAAACGCAAAAATATCGACGCTTTCATTCGAGCAGATTTCACTGCCCAGTCTGTAAGGATTAAAAGAAGTGCTGAGAAATGCATAGAGGCTAGCTAGTCCTCTCAAAATAATGGTTACAGATGCCACAACTTTCATAAAGACAGATTTTGAAAGCTCCCACATGCTCTCATCTTATATGCACAATCAAGGACATATCCAAGCTCTACTTTACCGACATTCGTAACAATTTTTTTTTTAATAGAGCTATACAATATTTTGAAAATTTAGCTCAAGACGGCTATATGTATTGGTGAAACGCACCACTGTGTGGAATTGTGGAGTGGTCCGTGGAAAGCTCTTGGAGGAATCTCAATTATCGTGCAAGCATACTCGAATTGCACTATATTCGGAATTACTCCAAGAGCTTTACGCGGATTGCTGTGAAATTTTACACAGTGACGCTATTCACGATTACGCATAGCCGTCTGGAGCTACATTTTCGAAATATTGTATAGATTTATTTTAAATTAATTCGTCATGAATGTCGTTGTAGTAGAGCTTCGACATGCTCTTAACTATCGGTCGGGAGACAAGTGTAATGGAAATAACTCAATATAGTCAGGAGCTTCTAGGATGCAAAGGCTTAACTCTTAAGTATGAGCAAATCTCTCAGTTTCTTGAAAATCTACTTTTTTAAATCTGAGCTCACAGTGGGTGAATGTAATTCAGGCTGTCATTTCTTTTAATCCACTGGCAGCTTGAGCGTATGTAAAAGGGATCCTCATTACCAGGGGATTAAGTGTATGGATTTAATATCCACCGAGACCTAGAAAAAATGACTCTTTAGCTTTTTTCAATCTGTCCTCAGCATTTTTCGCATTAATCCAGAGGGATGTTGGAAGATCCATCCGTTATATTATGACAAAAAAACCGAATACTTCACATATATGGATAGGAGCTCATGAAAGCCAGCAAGTAATTTTGACGGAGGAAACAACAAGAATCAAAATTAGTGAGCACAATATTTGATTTAGAGGTTATATTAATTATGATTCTTATGATGGATGTTTATACAGTACTCATCTCCTCAGATTTTGTGTGCCAAATGTTTCACTAAAAACCAATTTCCTAACCATCTCGCGGTAATTATGTACTGACTGCAGTCATATTATCATCGATCGCAGAATATTCAATGCTACTAAATTTTCAAAATATGGTATCTGGGACATCTCAGATCGGATGAATAAGTGTGACATGTTTTGCAACGAACCAGATACAAAATTCGAGTTTCCAAGTGAATTTACTTCTGCTCCATCTACGTCAGTGTAATGGATCGCTCTACGTAGATGGGAGGCACGCTTCGTTGATTCAGCGAACGGAAAATCGGTGAATTCCTGGAACCAGGTCATCACAAATCCGAATATTTCCAGAGGAAACTCAAGAACCCCAAAGCCCTCCCGAAATATTTACAAATCTTGTTTCCGTCGTTTGAATGAATCCTCTGAAATGAGGAATTCATTCCAAAGCGACATCCGACTTCATCTTCTCCGTTTCGCCTTTGTACTTTCACGCGAGAAATTTCAATTTTACTTCTACAATATTTACAGCTCGCTTTTTACCATTCAATCACTGTAAAAAAGATTTTCCGATCACTCCCAGGTCAATTGTTCCTCGAGTAAAACGTCCCAAAGAATAATCGAGAGTAATCAAGTATCGTTCTATAACATACCGCGCGATTCACTCGCGAGAATATGCATTCTCCTCGGTAAAATAGGAGTCTCGTGAATCACTCGAAGCTCGCTCGCTCGCTCAGGCGATTATGAATAATGGGCTCTGAATTGGAAATCATTTTTCTCGAGCGCAGCGCCACGGGCTCGAGGAGACACGGTGACGTCGTCGTCGTCGCCGTCGTCGCTGCAGCCGCCGCCGCGGGTGGTTTTGCGCGACCGCGTGAGCATAATCTCGGCGGGACGTGCGCGTGATGTTCTGCCAAGTGAGAAATTGAAAATTGCAGAATGCTCTCAAGGAGGCTCCTTGGCGCCCGAGCTAAGTGGCTTCAATCGTCCACCTGCGCCAGCAGCCTTTCCCGATTTCCTCTCTCTCTCTCTCTCTTTCTCCCTTTATCACCCCCCGTTCCACCGCTTGGGCAATTTTTTTCGATGCCTCGCACTATAACCGCGATTTCTTCGTATCGCGCCGCTCTCTTTCTCTCGCTCCGGGCCATTTATTTTGCTTTCAAAGCCAGATATCGGCTCGGGATATTCTCTCTCTTCTCCTTTTTCAACGCCGAAAATTGCGTCAAACTGCCGTTGCTGCTGCTGCTGCTGCCGCTGCCGTTGGCAAGCCTTAGTCGAGACGAGTTTTCATCGTGTTCAGCAAGTCTACAAAATATGAGATTGGTTTCCGAATCGCTCGATCATATTTTACGTCCGCTTCATGATGTAAAATGTGTATTTATCTTAGTCCAGCGCAGTACCCAATCAGATGGACTCGGCAGCTATTAACTGGTTCAAACAAAGCCTTTAGACAAGCACATCACCACAGAGAAATTGATTTGATTCAGTGACATTTATTTGCAGATATATTTATAGAAATTTGATCTTTCGCATTATTTTCAACGGATGCGATTTTCTTAATGATCCACAGGAGCCCTTGGAGCTCCCCTCCTAATATTCAGGTCACCACCTCAATAAGATACATTTACTCATCAGAACATTCCAGAGAAGAATTGATACGTTCTTTTTGTATTGGGGTCACATAGAGACTTCGAAGTAGGTCGGCGATAATCGGGGATCATTGTTCGTGGAAATCGATACATCCGAAATACCAATCAGCTGATGCACATCTCACAGCTCATAAGCCAATCCTCTTTGAATGGGATGACATCCTTCATCCAAGACTGCTATCGAAGATCTTTTTGTAATTCTTCTTCTTTCTCTTTCTCCATCTCACTCATTATCCTCGAGGGGATCGATTCAGAAACGTCGGGTACTGACGTTGGAGATCGTGGCAGTATTCCGATGAATATTCAGAACCATCACCGACTGTCGAATCCTTCGTCCATCGTATTTATGCATAGAGTATGCAAATTTTCGACGATTGCGATTGTTTTGACAATTGCTTGGTCATTCATACCAACCATCTTCACAGGGTACGAGTCTCGCATTCTTTCAGCTCCGCTCCGAGAAGGGAGCCGAAAAGCTACAAATGTATTTCCGAGTTTGTGATTCATGATACGATGCCAGTATGCAAGTTTATTTGTTTCGTGGAACATCGATGAGGCTATACTTGCGCATTGGCATATTGTCACAAGTTGATATGAGAAACCATTAGAGGCGCTCGAGGCGGATTCCACCCCAAATTCATGAATCTGAATAAATAGTTGATATTCAGAATAATTCTTCCTCAACCCAATCGAATACAAATTCACGCTCTTACATATCAGAGAAAGACTGAATTTTGTTGAGATGAATACAAAAAATTCTACTGATGCAAAGAGCTTTTTCGTGCGATCTCACAAGCAACAGCCAGCTTTCAAAATAATCATCTCCCATTACGCAATAATTCACAGCTTCTAAAAATCCACCCCTACATCCAAAGATCAATGTGAAAGAGCTGACTGCAGTAGAAATTGCTCTACTGCTCATGCCTCTCAAGAATTTAACGAGACTCCCCCGCCGAACAATCGCGTAAATTCTCACGACCGCAGCAATAATCTCTCGCAGCTACTCCGTGCGGTAACCAAAAACGCGCGCAGCGCCGCAATCATACAACGCGACGCTGCACCAAAAAAGTCCAACACGCCTCGTGCCACACGCACCCGTGCCTCCAGAGCAAATAGCCTCGCCAGACGACGACGACGGTGGTGGTCGGGTACTCGGATAGCGGCAGCGCGACCAACATCCGCAGTGCCGTATTTGGATCGCTGCCAAAAATCCAGCGAGCCCGCGAGAAAAGCTGCTCTCTCGTATATAGGCCAGGCTCTCGGTGGCTCTGCGCTGCTGCCGCTGGTGGTGGAGCTTCAATTAAGCCCGGGGATAGCTCTTGCGCTTTCTGCTCGTAGAGCCGACGAGTTATACGCGCGCCGAATGCCAACTCCTCGCGAGCTGCGAGCTCGGCCTCCTCGCTCCTTTTGATTCTTATGCTGGCGGCAGGTACACAGCTTGGAGGCTCGCTACTCGCGCGGAAAGAGCTGGATCGAGCGCGGGCTTTACGAGATGTGCAGGTAGGAGACGCGTGACTATCGCCGATTTTGCAAGCGCTCGAGTTTTATGCGAAGATCTTTGGCGGCTCGTTCGTTTGGTGCTTTTTCTACCTCGTCGATTTCAAACGTATTTGCTGCGATCGATGCGTCAGGAGAAAACAGATTGAGATGTGGATGAGTTGGTATGATTATTTTCCTCATTTTCAGGAACATATTTTCCTTTGAATGAATTTTAGGAAAGATTTTGCACGCGAATGAGAAATTACAAGAGCTCACAAACCGCGAGCTTGACTCTTTTCCTCGTTGCATCGCGAGTGCTCTGGGTTGAGAGTAAAGGGTCAAGGTTTCTCTCAAAGCTAAAAGTGGATTCATTTGAGGTACAGCAAGCATTTGCTCGAATTTTTTCTCTGCAACACTGAGCTGGAATAGCTTTCAGTAGATTCCAAGTTCAAGTGTAAAAGGATGCTCGAACTCCCATCACTCGATTAAAGTAAGTCACAGCCCAGGAAGAATCAAAAGCGAGTACGGCACAAATTTCTCACTGACGATCTTAGTAGGCGTGAGGGAGGAACGAGTTACTCATAGAAATATTGTTAAAAATATTACTGGATATGCAAAGATCAGCTTCTGCGCTCGTATAGAGAAGTACAATTAAGGCCTTTTGCGATGATGTTGCAAATGATGGGCACAGATCAAAGACGTACCGTGCAGGTGCACCCATCAAATTGTGACGAAAATTCACAATCCAAAAATTGTCAACTTCCAATTTCTGAAAGCTCTCGACTCGGAACGCGGAAGTTCTGATTCCTGAGACATGGATCCAACACACACCGTCCAAATTCACTTTACCCTTCGCAACTATGCCACGTGCTCGCGTTCTCTAAGAAAGACAGCGCGTACCCTCGGTCAGAAAAGTCTCCGGAAAAATATCAGTTACCACGTCGCTCGGAGATCAGGGGGATATCTCCCGCAATCCGCTTCAGTAGTGGCTCGCAGCTCGGAGTGAGGCGACCACGCCGCGCTAAGTACATTTGATTGTAAGCCGCTCGCTCGATTTAATGCTGATTTACCGCTCGCAGCGTCCTCTGCTTTTTCCGTGCCCTCGAAAAGCCTCTCACACAATCCTACGTGGCTATACTAGGTACTTATATGAGTGCCTCGACGAGAGTACTGCTTTGCGCCGCGTGAGCGGACTTCTCAGCGGGTAACCGCGCTTTTTGCGACTCGGCTCTCGCCGCAGAAGCGAATCTTACGTGAGCCGCGTGCCTTATGCAGCGAGACTCTGCCCCACTGAGATCTCTCCTTCCAGTCTCGTACATACATCGCGCCAAAGTGCCAAGACTGGTGAGACTCGGGTGGCGCGTCTGGGGAGCTCGTATACGCTTCGCCACGGTGAATCATTTTTCCCCCGAGAGACGAGCTTGCAAGCTCACTTTTCATCCAACTCTAGCGCACCGCGACTTTGGCAAATCTATCCGAGAACATCTCGCGGATGCCCTAATGCGCGCGAGGAGTCATTTTTAATTTTGCTTGTGTCTGACCAAAGGCACGCTTATACTACTCACTGGATTTTAGATCGGATTGGCTGACTAGAGACTTACTCGTACTACTTGCTCGGTCGTCGGCAAAATCTCGTGCGTGGAGAGTAATCGCCACTGTGGATGTGTTACGTAATGAGGCGAGAGCTGCGAGCCGATTTTGCGCGAGATGATAATACGCGGGAATGGGCGGGAATGAGAAATTCCCGGAGCTCATGAAAATTTCATTCGGTTCTTTAATCCCTCACGAATATCGCTACGCTCGACGCGAGAGCGAGAGAGATGAGAAGAGCATCGCTAATCTCGCCTCGCGTTTATAATGAGTTTTAATCTCTCGCTCGCTCGCGCTGCGAGAATTTAATGGCACAAATCGTAAAAGCTTCCATCTCCGACATCGTGTTTATTATTCAGACACGGGTATGTGCATGCTACTTCGCAGTTGGAGCATTGATCGCGCGAGTGAAAACTTGAATGAGGCTAATCAATGTTACCCCCGTGTTCGTCCTCGCCCCCTTTCCTCCAGTAGAATTCACACGTACCGACACTAGATGCGCAAATTCAGGCTTGTATGGTTTCAAGGATCGAAGGCGACTCGCCACGTCTCAAAGAAAATCAGCGACTCAAAGACTCCGAATGCGTGCAAATATTGAAACACCTTCAATACGACTGCTGCCTACTGGAGCGATGTAAAAACGAATGCATGCCGAGTTGATTCACTCCGAGCTTTGAGCTCCCATTGAATTACAAGTCACTAGCAAGAGTCGTGCCTCGCGAGAGCTAGACGTTGAGGTGACTGCAGAGGAAATCGATTCGTTTGGGAATAGCTGGCTATAATTTCTTTGGCACCACGACGCGTCCTGTGAAGTGGAGGCTCTAAGGAGCCGAGAGGCGAGCAAGAAACAGCCGAGGACGCGAGACGGACTAACCGCAATTAGTCGGACAATTGAGTTCCCTCACACTCTCTCTCTCTCTCTCTCTCTCTCTCGTTTCCCCAGGGGTTTTTATATACGCTGCAGCGAAGCACGTCGACGAGGCGCCTCGAAGAAATTCCCGGCCGCGCGGGAGCATTCTCGCGGGACAAAAGAGATGAGTTCTAGAGGATGGAGGGTAGTGTGCGGGAGGCGGGAAGGAGTCGCGAGAGGTTTTCTGAGAATTTTCCTTCCGTGGTTAAAGTTCAATCGGCTATTGATGGCGGCGCGGTGGAAGCGGAAAAAGAGGTAGAGAGATGCGGGGGATGCGCAGAACCGCGTAATTGTGATGGCCCTGTTGGATGGCTGTGGTGCGATTAATCGGCCGTTGGTTGTGAGTGAATGGGCCAATATTCGTCAAAAGACCTGGGCTTTCACGTTATTTGATATCTCTGGACGAAGTGAGATAGTCCTATTGACCGGAAGCGCAAGACTCGCATGTTTTTCGTGGCTGTCGAATGTTTCTGGGAGGATTCAATTGCCACAATCTTGAGGTTTCAATTTTAACAACAAAATATTGACTATCAGTTGAATTCTGCGGACCGACTCCCTAAATATTTCCTAGTTACTTTTCAGTCAACCCGAGTCACTTCTCACTCAAAAATTTTTAGAGAGGTTTTCCTTCGAGAGTATTTTATCAAAAAAAAGAAAAAAAAACTGAGTATTTCTACTACAGAACAAGGAACTTTGCCCATTTGACCAAAATTCCTAGATCCATTGATGAATTACCCACTTATCCATCCATTATTTGTAAAAATTTCCAAGTGTAAACAGGAAGTCAAAATTCATCTAGATTCGTATCTTGATAGAAAATGGACAAACCTCTACATCGGAGAATTGTTCGAGAATTTCTTCTAAGTTTATCTTTGACTCCGACGGACTAAAGGATCAAAAACACTCTAATTGAATGGAGCTGAATGGAATCATGAGGGCATTTCTACAGGGATATGATTTTGGGGTCAAAAAACGATTGAAACAATATTCATCCCACGCCAATTTGTTCTTGGCCACCATATAAGAACAGTTGCTTTTGTTTAAAACGTGAGATTATTTTTTCTAATCTTCTAACTAAATGTAGGAATTGATCTAAGACAATCAAGAGGTCATAATTGATTCATGACGAGCTGTCCCAGCTTATAAAGGACGAATCAGTGCTCTCGGAAGATCACAGACGATCGAATTCATTGCACCTACCCGGTACTTCCGTAGATTCGAGTATAACTGATATTCTTATTCAAGTAATGACTTCATCGTTTTATCGAACTTGAAAGACTTTATCAAGCGATAGAGTCCCAATATCGAGAAATCTATCCTACCGATATAACTTGAATATAAGCGATATCCAACTGCTCCCACCTCAAATAATGGCTTTGAGTACGAGCATAAAACCCTTCGGTTGATACATTTGCCATAGCAATAGAATTCCATTTGCAGGGTTCTCTCGAGGACATTTCCATGAGAGGAGAAGTCATCGAGAATTTCCTCCCGGGCTTTGAAAGACAAGTGCGAGAGGGTCTGAGTGAAAAACAGAATCACTTTAGTGTCTCAGCCAATTCAGCGCTCGCTCTCTCCCCAAGCCGCGCACATACACCTCTAGACGCGCTGTAAAACTCAATTTCGCAATGTAGCGGCGCGCGAGAATCAGAGCGAGGATGCACGCCTTGTCTCTTTCATCTCTTTCAGAGCTTATCAGAGTCGGGAGGCCCGCTCTATACGAGATTCGCCCGAATCGATTTATGAGGATGCAGCAGTCTCGCCTTCGTATCGAATCGCGCAGTAAACGCGCCGCCCACGTGTGCTATACCTTCTTTTCACGAGAAAGGAGCAAATCTCCGCGTCTCGTATATATCGCCCTCGCGAAGCTCGGTAATAAACCCTATAGCGAAACGGGATGCCCCGATCGTCTCTTTTCCGAAGCGCGGGGCATCGTAGCATCGGATGAGGAGAGAATGGGATGGTACGAGGGCCAAAGAGTTGCAAAGGGCTTGCGGAGTTTCTCGCGCGGGGCAAAATGTCGATAATGGCTGGGGGGGGGGGGGGGGGGGGGGGGGGGGGGGGGGGGGGGGGGAAAGCGGGGGGGGGGCCGCGTGCTCGGGTATTCGTCCGAGTAGCTATCCGTTCTGCTGCGGTATTGATAGTGACAAACAGTTTCATTCTGGCGGAGCCGTTGCAGTGTAGCGGTATTGGAGCCGAGCGTGCTGAAACGTGCGAACCTTTACGAATAAATTTGAATGAATTCTTTTGCCAATTGCGAGAATAGAGAGATTCAGACATCCCAGCGGGGAATTGCTTTCAATCAAATCAATTCTCAGCTTTTGTATTAGATACCGTGTCTAGCCCGCTGGCGCTACCTGCGATTTCATTTCCCCCTACGTTTGAGAGAGATTCGCTGGTGTTTTTCTACTCTCGGCTCGAAGTTGGGTTATCCTGTCCTCAGGCTTCTACAGAATCTCGGAAATTGTGGAGGTCACTCGTGAATTATTTTCAGATTTTCGCATGATACTCTTCCATGAATAATGAACATCATTTTTCCAGGACATGAGCGTAAAAAGATTTTCCCTCGGAAAAAGTCGTCGGCTTGATTCCTCACCTCGGGAATAATTTGACTCACACATTAACAACCATAATGCTGTCCTCTGATGCATTTTGTGCATGGTGATCAAAATATCGAGGAATCTATTTCGGTATCCTCCAGTAAGCTTGAGCATAAACTTTGAATGGTCACGAGTCTGTAATACAAACAACATCATGAGAGATATAACGGGGAAACGAGATGGAGTGCGGCATAGTCGTAAAGCGACGAAGCCGGCGTCGTATGCATTAACGTCGGCAAATTAGTATTGAACAACAAGATATGAGACAGAGGCCGTAATGCCCGCCGGCTCACGCAGTTTCAAAGTCGGAAGAACAAGCATTTGGGTTAACTCGAAGGTATTGGATGCTGAAATGAGCAGACTGTGTTTTGCGACATCGATTCACCCCAGCTTACGCATCCCCGGCCGTTAATTCACCCTGACTTGTGACAATAAGGTCGAATTGGAGTTGTAATACATTGAAGCTTGTCAGCTGTACTTTATCCATGAACTAATTATTTAAAGCGAATTGATGATCGACAAAGATCACTTGCGTTAATGGGCAAAGTTTGAAAGGGATGATAAAGAGTTCCATGAAATGAATACGTTTTTTCTCAAATTGTCGTATTGACCGTTTGATGAACGCTGTTGTGCATATTTGTACTTTTGATTTTCTGGGATGAAATCGCCACAGCTTTCGTGGAACGTATATAAAGAGTCTGAAATCAGAAATACAATGTGTCATTTGAGTATTATGAGATTACGGGAATCATTTTAACAAATATATTATATGCGTCTCTTTAACTTGGCACTACGAGCGATATCCACAATTAATCTCCAGCTTTTAAATGCTGGATACGTCACAGATTGAGAACGAATTTCTTCGAG